>VZTA01023991.1:71325-87550 GCA_013398855.1 Mohoua ochrocephala | reverse complement strand
CCCCAACAGGGACCCCAACAGGAGCCCCAAAAGGAGCCCCAACAGGGACCCCAACAGGAGCCCCAACAGGGACCCCAACAGGAGCCCCAGCGGCCGCTCCTGCTCCACCTCCTCCCCTTCCGCGCTGACCCGCAGCACGGTCACCCTTCCCAGGCACTGGTTTTCCAGCATTAGAACCAAATCCCGGTGTTCTCCCTCCCGACGTGGTGGGAACTGCCAGTCACACTCCTCCCTAAACAGCAGAACCGAAGCGGAAGGCGCAGCCGAGAAGTGGTTTGCTGCCATCCCCTCCTCCCTGATAGCCCAGCCATGGCTCCCAAATGGTTCTTACTGGTAAGGAAAGGCTCTGAAACCCTGGAGGATCTGTCTGCTGCTTTACTTGTTTAAGAAAAATGGTTGCTGGGGAACTAAGTGACCTTAGACATCTGCAGGGAATTTCTGGACGTCTATTCCACTGCTAATTCTCAATGCTAAGCTTTGTTTTCTCAATTCATCATAAACAGCCTCCCTTTTTTAATGTTATTAATGACTGTGAGTTTCTATCTGTCACACAATTTAGCTTAAATGCTTCCAGGCTGCTTCTCTTCATTTCAGGGGTTTGGCCTGAAGTTGCCTCTGTATTTTACCATCCTCAGACGGGTCCTCCACCAGCTCTGCTCATTTCCACTCTCTCCTGATGAGGGCTTGGAGCACCCTGGGACAGCGGAAGGTGTCCCTGCCCGTGGCAGGGGGATGCAATGGGATGAGTTTTAAGGTCCCTTCCAACTCCTTAATGTTCTGTGATTCTATGACAATCCTGAAGCCCCTCAGGAGAGCAGAGCGGCAGCAAGAAGATGTTTTTCCCCACCTGATAAAGGTCTGTCCTCTCCCTTGGATGGATGAGCTGAAAACTCAAGAAATACCAAATCCTACTGTTCACGTCACTACCTGCTGTGTAACGTGAGCCCTGATTAAAAGGCAAAAGGATCAGGATGAGAAAGTTACCAGTGAGAAAGGGAGGAAAGGCACTGGCACAGAGACATGTGGAAAATTCGTGATAAATCACACACAAATATTTGCACAAAAAAAAAAAAAAAAAAAGAAAAGAAAGGACTAAATTATATTTGGAGGAAGTCTGTGATTTTCTACTGTTGGGAGAAATCTTCTCATCACGAGCTTAAACACTGAATCCATTTAAATGTAATTTAAACTCCCAGCGAGGCTTTCAAGCCGGTGCTTCCGAAGGCATACAAATGATTTCAGAGGGTAACCTCTTACCTCACTGAGACAATGCTCAGAGAACTGGGCTGGGTTTGGCAACACCTGTACGGCCAGCAGGAGGGAGATGCAGGAGGCTCAAAGGGAAGAGAGCAGGGTATGAGGCAAGGGAGGTGCTCAGGGAGGTGACACAAGGCACGGATACACGGACACATGGACACAAGACACTCATTTCCCTCCTCGTGGCCAGGGAAAACAAGCCTCTGCTCAATACAATCCACCACAACCGTGCCTGTGCAAACACAAAACTCCTCTGCCTGCCACTAGAAGCCTTCTGATTATCACCTTTTGCCTAATCTCGTCCAAGGGCTCCCTGTCTCAGCCTTTAACTCACCCCAAACACTTTTTAAAAGCAGCCAGTAAACGGGCCTGTCTGCCTTACCCGTACTTCAGGGGGTTGCGAGGAAGGAAATAAAGCCATAAACTTTATTCTTTCAACAGGAAAAGACAACTTTTCTGAAGAGAAAAGTCATTATGAAACCAAGTATCTAATGAGAAAGTTTATTTTTAGAAGGTTTCTGCACTGTAATAATTAGTTCAGGAGAATTTGGGACACGCAGTTTCAGGAATCCTCATCCTGAGATAAAGATCTTTGTAATCACGTCACAAACATCTACAGATCCAAATTTGGATGGAATTTAAAAGTTTAACATTCACAATATTGTGCACGGGATGGTAATAAAAAAATCAAATCCATTTTCTTCCATCCGAGAATTACCGAAGCAGTCTTATAAAGCAAATCCTCTTGCTGGGGAAGAAGAATCTACTGGACCATGGAAAACGCCAGGGCTTCCCAACTGCCAGCCTGGACAGACGTTTCCTGCAGGAGGAAGTTCTCATCCATCAGATCTTTTACGATTTACGTGACTCTCATCTTCTCTAAAAACGGCCCTGACAAACCATTCCTTTCCTAAACCCTCACCAAGTCCTGCTGGGTTTAACATCAACCACCAGCACTGTGAAAAACACAGTAAACCTCCTCAAATAAATAAAGAGATTCAGGGTATAAAATGCCACTTAGGATGACACATGCCACACCGACACTATCCACAGACAGAGCACACGTGAGATTTGGGGCTTTTGTTTTATTTTGGGTGGGTTTTTATCATACAGATCATGGCTATATTTCTTTCTGCGTTTTATTTTGCCCTTTTTTTTGGTTTGTTTTTTTTTTTTTTTTTTTGGTTCCCTGCAGCTGAATTAGTTCTAGACTTTCTGGGCCTTTCCTCCCAGAAGTTCTAATAAAGCAAAGACTGAAAAGCTGAAACAAACAGTTTTATCCTTTCGCTATTTTTAGAAGCCCATTTGAATTCTTATGTGCATATTTCAGTAACTAAAAGGGCAAGGGAGAGGGGAAAACATAATTTCTGATGTGTTCCAGCACTGCAGAGGGAAGAATCTGAAGTGGATACAAAGGGATAGGCAGGAGAGAAAAGGGAAGAAACCGGGGCTGGATAAAGGAGCGGGGAGAGTAGCACAGCTTGGGCAGATGAGAATCGAGGCAGTAGGTGCAGAGGGAAAGTAATATTAAATACAAGGCACTAGGGCAGGAGAAAAAAAGACAATGGAAAACACAGCACAGTTAACAGACTTACAAACAAAAAAAGTTTAGGGCAAACCAGTTTTCAAAAAAAGATGAATCAAGAGAAACCTGAAGTGAGCGAGGAAAACACAGAACAGAGGTTTTCAGAGAGAGGCAGGCCAGAAGGAAGGCTCACAGCTGAGATTAACAGACACTTCTGTGCGTTCCCATGCCAGATGTTCTGTCTCCCTAAATTTAGAAGGAACAATGGGACGAATCCTTTTACTGAATTGGCAGGGTGTTTTATTTTCGATTACGCGGTTTAAGAATTAAAGTTGCCTTGGCCGGTGCTAAATGTCTGAAAGTCTCTTTAAAGATTTCCACTGCAACCGCTGAAAAGAATCATCCAGAGAGCTGCTGCTCTCCTCCCAAATATGCTGTGTGTGTTTTATTTGCCCTTCCGAACTGCAGAACCATGACAGATCTCCCTCTACCAAAAGCACCTTGAAAAGTTATTATATTCGGTAACTGCGTGCTCAGCACCACCACCAGTCCCAAGCAAGTTCTGAGTTCATTCTACCTGTCCAGAAAAAAAGGCTGAGACAATCAACAACCCGACCTGAAAAATTATTCCGGCCCACCAGGAGATGAGAGATGCTCAAATACACTAAAAATGCAACAAATGCAGAAACTTTCAAGGCCGGCTCGGACAGGGCTTGGAGCAACCGGGTCTCGTGGGAAGGTGTCCCTGCCCCATGGCAGGGGGTTCCAATGGGATGGTTTTTGAGGTCCCTTCCAAGCCAAACCACTCTGTGATTCCCTGATCCTATGAAACAGGCGAGGAGCTGCCCATGGGTATTTTTAGTGGGTTCCTGCAGAGATTGGTAAGAAGCTTAGAAGTGTACAAACAATTTGATTGCTGAAAAGTAAATGGCAATGGGAATTTGCTAATGGCACAAAGTCTGCCTGAGTGGGCAGCCCTGCACGATCTGTACCTTCCATGCAGGAAGCCGGAGCAGCAAGGAGGAAGAGAGCTTAAATTTGTGTACAATACTCATCAGACGCATCCTGAAATGACAAATTCTGACCTTAAAAAGGAACTGGAAGAAAAAGATGTCTGAGAGATGGGATAATGAAGGCAGCTCAGCGCTTCTCTAGACAGAGAATTCCCATCACTAAGAGGAGCAGCCAGCCCCAGAAAAACACTTCAAGAGGCAACAACCGGAGAGAAAAGTTTTCAAAAGCAGGTGGTTAACTAACAGGGGCTCCATCTTCGGTGGTTTCTGCAAACCCTGAGTGAATTTCTCTGCTGAAGTGCCAGAGGGGAACCTACACGTGCTTTATTGCCACCTGAGTGACCAGGCTCAACACAGAATGTGCCTGTGACATGCCAGTGAACAGACCCTGATCAGATGTATTTGATCGCTGTCTAACTTTGCACAATTTCTGACAGCCGTGCAAAGTCTCTCCTGGGATATCAGCAGCCTAGAGGGGCTCCAAGAGAGCTGCAGAGGGACTTTTCACACGGGTACGGAGTGACAGGTCAAGGGGGAAGGGCCTTAAGTGAAGAAGGGAAGGTTAAAATTAGGCATTAGGTTTAGAATAGGTATTAGGAAGTAGCTCTTTACTCTGGAGGCCTGGGGGGAGCACCCTGTCTCCCCCACCCTCCTGCACCAGGCTGGATGTGAGCCAAGATCCAAACACAGCTCCCCCAGTTACAGCCCTGGATCTAAGGCAGGCCGGCGACACTCCCTTAATCCGCCTGTCAGCAGCTCTGGTTCCTCCTCCGGCAAAGCCTGAGCGGGAAGCACAGCGATCCGTCCCTGCTGTGCACACAGGGCCGCGCACACACAGCCACAGCCCGGATGGCTCCGACAGGGGCTGAGGCAGGACGGGAGCCCGGCACGGCGGGCTGGAGGCAGGGCAGGCAGCGCAGGAGGCACTGGGAGCACTGGGAGCACTGGGAGCACTGCCATCTGCTGCAAGAGAGCCGCATGTCAGCGCTGGGACGCGGCAGAGCCGATCCCCTCCCGGCTCCCCGCCTGAGGCCGCGCCGCGCCGGCATGAGGGGCACTGCGGCACCGGGCCGGGCTCGGCTTCATCCTCCGTCTCTGAGGGCTCGTCCAGCCTTGGTGACTCCGTGATTGCTCTGTTAAATCAGCAGCGCACGGACCTGCTGGAGGCACCAGGGTGATCAGAGGGATGGAGCAGCTCTGCTGGGAGGAAAGGCTGGGAGAGCTGGGATTGTTCAGCCTGGAGAGGAGAAGCTTTGGGGTGACCCCATTGTGGCCTTGCAGTGCCTGAAGAAGCTACAAGGAGCTCCCTTGACAAGGGCTGGAGGGACAGGACACAGGGAATGGCTTCCCAGTGCCAGAGGGCAGGGCTGGATGGGATATTGGGCAGGAATTGTTCCCTGGGAGGGTGGGCAGGCCCTGGCACAGGGTGCCCAGAGCAGCTGTGGCTGCCCCTGGATCCCTGGCAGTGTCCAAGGCCAGGCTGGACATTGGGGCTTGGAGCAGCCTGGGACAGTGGAAGGTGTCCCTGCCCACGGCAAAGGTGGGATGAGATGGGCTTTAAGCTCCCTTCCAACCCAAACCATTCCATGATCATCAAACTTCAGCATGTCCAGCTCCCAGGTCAGGCTTTGAAACTAAGCATGTTTGCCTTCTCATTGATTTTTTCCATTTCTTTCAACTTCTCTCACTAGCATACAAAATACAATATTTAATTTTTCAGACATTTAGAATTTAGGGCGACTCTTTAACTCTGGATTAAAAAAAAACCAAACCAAACAAACCAAAACCAAACCCCCCAGATGCTGCAGAATAAAACTGATACCACTGTAACCACATGAAAAATACTATCATGATAGCTGCAAAAACAGAATTTCTAGTTCTGAATAGTTGCATGATATAATCAAAGCTCTCAGACAAAAATTGCCAGAGAAAAAAAACTCTTGCAGCCCCACTCTCAATCACTAGGATTGGAAACTACTTATTTTCGACAAATCCCTTCATTCTGTGGGACTTGGGCTTGTCACAAAGGCAACAGAAACCCATTAAGTTAGTGGTCCAGGCTCCCAGGGCATTAGGTCTCTTCCCTGGATCAATTTGTGTATGTCTAAATATAATCCAGAATAAGCAGCTAAATGTTATCACATTCACAGTAAATAACAGCAGAGCTTTTCAACTTAAATAGCCAACCCAAAATAGGAAACTTCTTCTGGAGGAATAAAGCCACCAGGAAAACCTCGTTGTGTTTCAGAGCATTCTGCTGAAATCCTACTGGCACACGTTCTGGTCCTACAGAAACCTCGGAACAGCCAGCCACTGAAGGGAAAATCAATTACAGCTCGGTCCCAGCTGCAGGGATTTTCTCACCTGACTAACCAGAAGCCAGGAAAAAACCCAGACCAACCAAAAAACCGAACAACACAAAAAAAAACCCAAGGGAAACCTGCCCGGTTACCTGGAAAAAAATTCTTCCCAAAAAATCGTGTCCCGGTCTGCTCTGTTAGTTCACACATAATGCACTTCCCTCGTTAAAAGATGTTATTCTAAGTTTCTGACTTCAGCTTTTGGCTGAGAACAGAGCACAGCAGGAGAAGAGTGTCCTAAACACGTGGAGAAGTCGCAGTTTTGCTTGGCATTAGCGCGCTGTCCCTTCCTACACTTGTTCTGATTTACAGGAAGGTTATTAGCAGGCAGGGATCCTCTCTTCTGCTGTTTGAAATCCATCAGGCACTAAAGCCCCGGCCCTAAGCGAGGCTTTCCCCTTTCCATCACGCAGACAGTAAGATACATCAGCATTTGAATCACATCAAATTACAGAATGGCCATAATGGGTATTTCATGGTTAAAAATACCCTAAGCAACGCAGTCAACAGGCATTGTTTACAGGACTGCAAACTCTTCTTTTTATAAATGAAGATTTCATCTATATGATCAAAGAGAGATTTCTTTGCAGCCATACTTTAAAAAAAAATAGGTTTTTTTAAGTTCAGAAAACACTTAAAGAATGAAGCTTTCCTAGTCCAAGTCCCAGCCTGCAGCAGATTTTACAGTTGAGTAATAAACCCTTTTAAAATATGGTTTATTATGGAAATACTGTCAGAGCCTTAATTAAAGCAGGCGCCACAACAGTGGAGCTGCTTACACAACAAAGGGGCTCTGCAGAGCACACCAGGCACCCCTGACCTGGGCACGGAGGGCTTTTCTCCCACCCCACCCCTTCCAGTGGCACCCCGGGAATGGGATCACTGGAAGATCCCACTGCACTCCCCACAGAGCAGCACCGGGAGGGATGGAACGGCACCTGAAGAACGAAGCTTCCATGTCAGCAATATTCCATAATTTTCACAAAGGGTGAAATCCTGGCCTCACCAAAGTCATTTCTGCCCACGGCTTCAGAGCCCAGGTTTTACCCAAAGTAGAGCAGAGAATCACCTGCTCATTAGGGGGAAAAAAAAAATCGAGGCTTTTAGAAAAATGATGTTTTATGACAAGAATTCGTTTTATGTTGGTAAAACGGGTCAGGACTGAGAGAGCCTGGTAAATGCAAAAAACCACCTCAGTCCACCATCCTTCTGTCCAGGAAATTCAGAATCAGTGCAAAACGCATGGAGGGCGCCTGTTCCGAGCAGGAATGTTCCCAGAACGCAGAGCCTCCCATCCTCCTGCAGCCCTCATTCCAGCGTGTGCACCATGTGTCTAGGTTTAATCCCACAGTTCCTTATCCCCAGGCAAACAGGATTCTTTCCCAGTCAATTATGCTAATTGCAAAAGAACTTGCCTGTCCCTGGGGAAACTGTGGGAAGATCCTGCGCGGCCACGCCAGGGATGCCGGCCACATCCTCGGTGTCACTGCACACCGCAGGGGAGGGGGCAGCAAAGGGGGCTCCTGCCTCCAGGTTCGGGGAATGTGGGCTGTGCCAGGAGCCTGCTGTGGAGGGGCAGCAAAGGGGGCTTCTGCCTCCAGGTTCAGGGAACGGGGGCTGTGCCAGGAGCCTGCTGTGGAGGGGCAGCAAAGGGGGCTTCTGCCTCCAGGTTCAGGGAACGGGGGCTGTGCCAGGAGCCTGCTGTGGAGGGGCAGCAAAGGGGGCTTCTGCCTCCAGGTTCAGGGAACGGGGGCTGTGCCAGGAGCCTGCTGTGGAGGGGCAGCAAAGGGGGCTTCTGCCTCCAGGTTCAGGGAACGGGGGCTGTGCCAGGAGCCTGCTGTGAGGAAGGGGCTGAGGGTTCTTCAGATAGATGGTGTTTGCTTTGTGTTTTTATTGCCAGGGTACAACGCAGGCACGGTCTCCCCTCAGCTTCTGCAAACGCCCCCATTACCAATTTCTTTTTGTGCCCGGCCTTCCCCCCAAAAAACCCCGTCAGGAACGGGCAGGAAGGCAGGTGTAACGTGACAAGAACAGCAGCCGTGTAACACACACCCTCACGTGAGTTAAACCCGGGTTTGAATTCGGGGACAGAAACGCAGCGCTGCCCCATGCGAGGAGCCCCGGGCAGGAGCACACGAAGGGCTCTGGAAACCACGCCTGCAGATGAAAAGCTCACGGGCTGTGCTCTGTCCAGCCCACGCAGAGAAGGCCAAGGAACAACTTAATCCCACGGGGATTGCATAAGTCTGGGAAACAAACATTTGATAGAGGACTTTTCACTCCGGCCGACGCAAGCCTAGCAAGACCCACTGGCCAGCTAAATCTAGGCTCCTCTCAAGGCAGGATTTAAAGGCAGAGATAAATCAATCCAAGGCAAGGGATGGAAGACCTCTTGCCCTTCCCAAAAGCTGAAAAATCACGAGCCAGAGCAATTCCCCACGAAAACATACCAAGCATCCTTTGGCTCATCCATCACTGAAAGTGTTTATGCCAAGAGTGGATGTTTCTTTCTAGATTGGCCCCAATTAAAACAGCCTTATGGCCTGCAGGGGACTGTTTTATCTGGTCAGAGTGGTCCCTCTGGGCTTTCTAATCTGTAATCTAATTTCCAGTCGTGGAACAGCGCTGCTATGTGCTCTCCTCGGTTCCATCCTTGGAAGTGTCATGCGGTGCAGGATGTGGTAAATAAAAGCACATAGCACTTATTTTTAAAGCTGGCTGGGCTGAGATAGGGAGGAAGGACTATTTGTGGGTGGTTTAAATGAATGTACTATATTTAATTCATGGCATTCATCAGATGACACAGCAAGAGGCACAGAACAAGGATCAAACAATTAAGATTTACTGAGAAAATGCAGTAATTCTACTTGTTTGGAACGGCTGAGGACGGCCAGCTCCTCGGCCAGCCACAAGGTTTTCGCTTTCCATTCATCAGTTTCCCCCCAAAGCCTGGCAGTAAAATACATATTTATTCACATTGGGTTTGGTGACATCATATTTAAGAACATACCAGATCTCCCGGTCCCACTGACAAATTCTGGTGTGGCAAAATGGGAACAGAACTGAAAAAGCAACTCCGTCTGAGCACTGGGCTCTCAGCACCGAACCGGTCCCAGCTTGCTTCCCATCACTCCGAATTCTTTGTGGATTTGCCAGAGTGGAGGTGGCCACGTGGCTCTTCTACCTGCCCCACACTGTCAGGCCACTCCAAAATTCTGGTTAGACTTTTATGATAAATAATAACAATAATAATAATAAATCTACCTGGTCCAAGAATGCTTTTTTTCCCCTCCATGAGTGCCCTATTCTCTCTCCAGTTCTCCACACAATCAACAGACAAAAGAAGGTCTTGTGTGTTTCCCTGAAAAGAATTCTGTAATTAGAAAGAAATTTGACTGATACAAAGTTAGCTCAGTGGAAAACTGCAGGAATGGTGAAATGATCAAAGTCACTTGTAAAAACAGACAAAACTAAACATTTGCTCATGTTTACCCAATGGGGCTCCAGAAAAGAAACATTAATGAACATTTTAATAGGACATTTCACAGCCTAGATAAAAAACTGTATTAAAAAAAAACACCCGTAATTCCAAATCTCGGGCAATTTAGGAGTACAAATGAAAACACTGAGCAGTCTCCTGCTTTTTATATGATAAACAAATCTCTGTTTATTAAATACCAAGTGCCCAATTTTCATTCCACAGGAGCTGTATGTATAATTACTCTCAGTTTTTCTGGAAGGCAGCACTGCAGGGACAGACAGTCATTCTTTTAAACCACTGATGTCTGTGCTTCGTGAGCTTCTGAGTGGGAGCTCCTTTAAAATGAACATGAAAGAACTAAACACACATAAAGAGCATATTCACAGCCAGACAAACAATAAATAGCTCAACGAGGCCAGATTGTGATAGCACAGCAAAGACTTGTCTAGCGTGTGTGCGTGTTATTTAAAAGTTCAAAAAGTCACATACATTTTTAATAAACCAAAAACACACATTACGAGTTCGTTACTGCTGAGTCTTCAGAGCAATAGCTTAGTGGACTGGAATAATAATCCAGGCTGGGGTTTGTGACGTTCTGTGTCTCTCTCTGCACGACAGATTTCGGCCTCACGCAGCTCTGTGGCCAGACAATTCCCACCCTTTGCTCGCTCAGCCCGGGATTCCCACGAACTGCAAACTTCCTCCACCGTAAGCAAGAGAAACTAAATACAAAAATGATGCAAATCGCTCCCCAAAACACATATCTGCGCCTCGGAAGGAGAAAACGAAAATAAAAACCCTACTGCCGTTCAAATTCTGTGTAATTATTTTCCCTCGCTTCAGCTAGGAAAACAGAAGCAGCCTGATTGCTTTGTGGGGAAGTTGTGATGCATTTAACAAATTTCCACGGTCCCCGCACTAGATTCAAGGCCCGTGAGCTGCGTTCGTGTTGAATAAGAAATTCCACAGTTTTGGAAAAAAAAAAACCCTCCTGAAAACAGAGAAGTGCAAACGGAGCTGCTTAACCACCCTAAGCCCCCGTTTAAAATAAATGCAGTTTGTGGAGTGAGGGAAGGAAGGAGGAGTGGCAGCATCACCCCAAAGCACGCTTCCTCCAGAGAGCTCCGTGCGGGGAGCACGGGAAGGTGAAAGCCAGGCAGCCCGTGGGGAGAATTTGGGCTATTTGCACCTCCAAAACCTGGGACTCGGCCCAGCCAGGGAGGGCCTGGCCCCGCGATCCTGCTGCCCCAAGCTCCCTGGAAGCCTGACTGGGAAGGGATTGACTGATTGATTGATTGATTTGCTGTGGTCAGAGCGGAGGATTTGGGGAAGGCCCTGGAGGGGGATTCCACCATCAGGCTATGGTATGGGGAGCAATCCCCCGGGGGGAACTCAGCTGCTCACTGGGACAGGGCTCATTCTGTCCCACAGAGTGCACCTTTCTGGGATATCCAGGAAAAACCTCCTCAGCCCCATCTTCCTGGTGGTTACAAAGGTTACAAAGACAGCTCACCAATACATACACGGACATAGTGACCAGCTTCCAAATTAAAGGTGTTAAACCCCCTAAGGAAAACAAAATAACTGCTGGATTTTATAAAACCATCCTGAGAAATACCCAGGGATGCACATCTCCTACAGAGCCAGGCTGGGAGAGCTGGGGGTGCTCACCTGGAGAGGAGAAGGCTCCAGGGAGAGCTCAGAGCCCCTTCCAGGGCCTAAAGGGGCTCCAGGAGAGCTGGAGAGGGACTGGGGACAAGGGATGGAGGGACAGGACACAGGGAATGGCTTCCCACTGCCAGAGGGCAGAGATGGATGGGATATTGGGAAGGAATTGTTCCCTGGGAGGGTGGGCAGGCCCTGGCACAGGGTGCCCAGAGCAGCTGGGGCTGCCCCTGGATCCCTGGCAGTGTCCAAGGCCAGGCTGGACACTGGGGCTTGGAGCAGCCTGGGATGGTGGGAGACTGGACTGGCACCAGCAGCCTCCTGTGCAGCGCTCGAGGATGTCCCTGTCCCCTTGGACACCCATTTCAGTGTGACAGCCCCGCAGAGCTCCGTCGGAACAAGCCTCGTGCAGCCCAGGATGTCTGCCAGACAGAGAAGCTGCCTGTGAAGCCAGGCTGCCAGTGTCACTGTCACCTGGGGGCCACCAAAATCGGGGTGGCTGGCTGGGTTTTCTGGTTAACTGGTTTGGGAGGGCCCAGCCATGCAGTATTTTCACCCTTTCTGCCTTATTTTCACGCTGTATAGGAGACCTGCCCAGTGTTTTATTTCAACAGCTCTCCAGGTTACCTCCTCCGAGTTCTTATGAAATACAAAAAGGTATCTAGAAGCACTGGAAGAGCTGTAAATTACACTAAACCCCTGATTTTAAATTTTCTGTGGAAACTTGCACTTGGCTTAAATTAGTGAAAAGAGTCGCTCCGGCCCTGACTTATAAATTGTACATTTATAAGAGGGATATCAGGGGCAAAATAGTCTCAACTATTTCATGTTTTCATATCAACCAATCACGTAAATTTGAACACTTAGAATCATGGAATCATTTAGGGAAAGGCCTCCAAAATCAAGTCCAGCCTTTGGCTGAGATCCCCACCTTGTCAATCCTTTTCATTCCAAGGGGAGGGATTTAAGACACAGCTTCCAAACTGACCGTGGACAAGACTGCAAAACCCCAAAAGCTGACCAGGGGGAAGGTGATTCAGGCTACCTGGAACACCACAGGCTTCACTGAACAGCTCTCTGCATGCCGCTGATGGCATTATCAACAACTGAAAATTCAGTTTCAGGCCTGCACTCCCAGGTAACACTGCTGCTGCTTTCAAGCCAGTATCAAGTTGTGCCCACTCGATGGAGGGAACACTGAGGCAGCTCAAAGTCCTCATTACTCGCCCAAACAGGCCTCTGTTTAAGGGCTGCATGAACAAACCCAATGCTGATCTTTCAGCTCCTGCTAAAGTGAAACCTCCATCCTGATGTGATCTGATGGCTGCATTGTTCACCCAGTCCCACTGGATTCACTCCAAAATTTCATGCATTCTCTTCAGAATCACCTAAACTGGAAGCGTGCTATAGTCACACCTCGTTTAGCCTACAGCTGTGCCTTGCCGACTTGAACAAAAGGATGAAAACAAAGCCTCGGTGAAAACTGAAGCCACAGGTGGAGCTCACCTTCAAAACACTGAGCTGGATTCTCCCTGCTCATCATTCCTGTGCTACCCAGAAAAAGTCATCAGCCCCGTTTATTGTAATAGTGTGGGTTTTAAGGCAGGACTTCATTTCAAATGGTCTGCTCGGGATAAGACAATTAATTACCTAGCTGAACAGAAAAACTCAAAACAACATAACCAAATAAAGTCACCTCAGCTAAAAAAGAAGGAAAAAAAAAGTAGTATTAGTTCCCATAACAAAACATGAAATTTAAAACAAAAAATCACTTCTAGCATGCTCCATGTATTGGGATTGGCAGAATAAAATTCAGCAAAGAGCCGACGGGATTTGCCCTTGCTGTTCCCCACAAATTATGAAAAGTAACACAACGCTAATTAAAATAAGAGAAAACTTTGCAGAAGATATTTCGAGGTTCTTGGGCAGTCAGAGTCCTGAATAAACCACAAAAACAAAACAAAACAAACTCCAAGAAAATGTTTTTTGCAGAGCTTCCAGAATGCTGAATCCCCCGTGCTGGCTGTGCACAGGAGCACACGGGATTCTCCCCATCCTTCTAAAAACACTCTCAAGAAGTCACAAATCACGGAGTGAACCTCTCCAAAGCTTGCACAAGATTTCTAATCCTAAAACAATCGATGACTCACGACTCGTAGCCTCAGTGAGCGAAACTGCTGACATCAGAACCAGTGCCAGGGGTGAGCTGGCATGATAATTATGCACACTCACTTCCAGCTAGCCAAATGCCTCCCAAAAATAGAACCAGAGATATGAGGCCTAATTAGAAGCGTCTGAAGTACCAGGATTCCTAATTTTTTAAAAAAAGAACATTATTGATGACAACTCGGCAGAAGGTGTCCATTCCACCACAAGCCTTCTAGTAAAGAATTCAGAGTATTGAAAGTGAAATCAAGGACTGGCCCCACAAAAAAAATTCCCACCTGGCAGTTTTGTCTTTTGTTCAGAGCAGAAGATTTACAACTCGTTAAATTAGGTTTTAGGAGACGTTTCAGGTGCCCTGCAGTGCACACACATCTCACAGAGACTCATCTGTAAAGACAAGAGACACGCTATGAACTGCACGGAGAGGTTCTGGAGCGCAACCCAGCGTGGGAACGAACGATGAACGAGCACGCATTTGTAAAAGTGTAATGTAGGGCTGAAATGCAGGGCTGGCCATTTCACACACAACCACACAACCTGTGCAGCCCTGGGTGACGTCCCACCCTACCAGAGAACAACAGAGAAAATGCAGAATTGTGTGTGAAATCAGTGCCCGTCTGGAGATGCAGCTGGGGAGGTCGACACACGTCCAAACAAACTCTTTCAGTGAGGGCCTCATCCTGTGGCTGCTCTGCAGCCTCCTGCCTTAAAAACACTGGGCTTAGACTGAGTTGAATCTATTCTCCCTAATTTTCTCAGATCCCCAGGGCTCCCGTTTTCAGAGGTCCACATCCCTGCTTTTATTACCCTGGGCACTAATTAACACAGGTGGCATTTGCACTGCTTTCTGTAGCATCTCAGGACGCTCCGGGATGAGCCACAGGCTCCTCATCCTTCCAGTAAGTGAAAAGTGAAGAACAAAGCCTCTCATTCACTAAAGGCACTTGTTAACAGCAGCCTCTGTGCACAATTCACCTCAGCTTCCCAGGCCAACCCCCAGCGAGCCACTTGATTTAATGCTTCCTCAGAGATCACTGCTCTCCCCAGCCTAAAATATCACCACCTTTGGAAAAAAAAAAATTCTCATAAAGTGCTAAAAGCCAGTCAAGGCACAGTATTTGCACCGCCCTGAAATGAACATTTTTACGTGGCAAAACGAAGCATTTTTGGTACCAACTGTTCCCACAGAAAGGGAACACTCAATCCAATTTCCCCAAACGGAAAAGAAAAAAAAAAAGAAAAATAAAAAAAAAAAAAGGCAAGGAAAGACATTTTTAGATCATACAAAAATACAAAGAACTGATATAACCCACAAGGAAGTGTGGCTTGTGTGCACCACTATTAATCTATCTTGACTGAACAATATACATTTTTTTTTTTTTATTTCACTCTTCCGCCTCCACTTTTTGTTTGCTGTTGAGGACAGATAAGTGCTCCTGGCAGTATCTTGGCACAGGCCTTTCACTGAACAGTAGCTATTGTAATAGCAACAACAAAAAAGAGATCTTAGCCCCTCAGGTTCTGAGAATTTAACTTTGGGCCCGTTAGACTGAAGGGTCTCTAATTCCAGGTTCATGCTGGAAGAACAACTGTTTATGGAGGAACAATAAACATTTCCTCTGCAGAGAGCGCTGCCCCAGCCAGTGAGGGGGTTTAGAATTCTGATTAAATCCTGCAAGCTTCTGCCAACCCTGTGCCGTGAAGGCAAACACCAGCCAAGACGAAGAATCCCGCTCCTGGATGGTCTTTAAGATGCCTTCCAACCCAAACCACGCCGTGGCTCCGGGATTTTGCCAACACCGAGCCACGGCTGCTCAGCCCTGGCAGCACCAAAACAACCCTGGGAAGGAGGGTGCTGCAACCACCACAACCACAACTAGTGACACGCAGCTCCCCGCACTGGGAATCCTGCAGGGATCCAGGGCAGAGGCTGAGATTAAGAAATGGACGGGGAGCTCTTGCCTTACCAATGTGGAAAACAAACAAACAAACAAAAAAATATATCTGACCCATTAGGAGTTTTCACATGGAGAAATACAGAAGGGACTGGCTCATCCTGGTAAATATTCCAAATTACGGTGTACATGTTTTGTTTTTCAAGGGATTTTTCAAACCCGTTCACAGCTGTGCCGTCTTTTGTACCAGCTTTGTCAGGGCTACTAAATTAGCTTTTTTTATTTACTCTGAAGTGTCTTTTTAGGGAAGATTTAGAACTGTGCCAAGAAATAAAAGTGCTAAATCTTCTCAGACATGAAGGTATCTTAAATAACTGTGTCGCTGCGCCTTTGATCATTTCAGGGTACGAGCTTGGCAATGCTGCTGAGAGAAGTCATCCCCTCTATTAGCTCAGCAGATCCTGCACGCAGAAAACAGACACGCTTTGAGGCTCGCTCACCTCCCCTGCCTTTATCGAGTCTGAAGCAGAAGCTGTAATTGGCAAACCAAGGACTAATTGAGAGCAATTGCTCCCACTGTAACTTGATTATGTTAATCAAGTAACAGTTTGGGGAGGGGGGGGGAAGAGAAAAGGAAAAATAAGATGGTTAACAGTAATTATCTCTCTCTTCTGCAAAGCTAATACACGCATCATCTTCCTCTTTGCTAAAACCTTTTTACTACACGGGCACCCACTCCTTTTTCTTTCCAGCTGACTGAAACCCTGCCTGTGGTGCCATTCAGGTGACATTCAGGTTTTGGAGGGGACAGCCTCTGGACTTTAATTTAGCTACTTGTTTTCTAGGGAGGGAAAAAAACCCAA
>VZTA01023991.1:55141-69323 GCA_013398855.1 Mohoua ochrocephala | reverse complement strand
AAAAAAAAAAAGAGAGAGAAACAAGTACAGGGGAGAACTTCAAAGTCAAAACTGGAACTAGAAACAGAGCGTATCAACTCTTCTGTAGCTGTCTATTGTTCTGGAGTGTGACTCAGCAGAACAAAGGCTTTTGTCTTCGTGGAGAAATAGAGTCCATATTGCGCAGGAAGTGGCAAAAATCCACTGTCTGGGATGTGACCGGAGCTCCGTTTGCTGCCATGGGGAACCTCCCTGGCTTTAGAGAGACTGCAAATCACCACCCTGTCCCACATGAGCTGAAGAGACCAGGGTAAGACTCCGGTTTTCCTGCACTCAATGGAGAAAAAAAAAAAAGAAATTTGCAGAAAAAACGATGAGTGTGAGACGGTCGTAGCTGAGAGAGTTCACTTTTGCACCGGCATTGAATAAATCTGGAAACACCTGGATTTATAAACTGGAACACTCTGGGGAGGACACAGGTGCATGACAAACCCTGTGCCCCCACCACGATCCCACACTCTGAAACTGTCACCACATAAAAGTCACCAGGTTTAAGGCCAGCATCTATATTTGCAATACTTGTACTTCCCTTTTTATATGGGTTCTGCTGCACGCATAAAATGTTAAAGGAGGCTGAAAGGGGAACATGAACAAGCAGCTTTTAAACCATCAGTTGTAAAGAAAGGTGTTTGAGCGGTACCAAGAGAGGCAGCACGTGGATGTGACCAGACCCAGGGGCTGAGGCTTATCAGCATTTTCAAGTTAGACATCACATGGTAGAACAAACAAGCCAGCAATAACTTCATCCAAGGACAGATTTTTCTGTCCACACATACACTGCAATATCTGTGTCTGGACTCCTTTCTGTCACTGTTCCTCTCCAAGCATTCCCATGCCACCACCAGTGAATTCTCCGATGAAAATCCAGCACTACTCCACACCCAGAAATCACCTGGGTGCAAAGCAGCGTGCTCAAGAAGTGCATGGCTTTTCCCACCACACAAAAGTTCATTTCCTTTGGTTCAGTGAAGCCATGTTTACCCCCATTTTGATAGAATAAATCTCCACCCCCTTCCAGGCACTTTTTCTGTTTTTATTAAAAGCCTGAGCGCAGTTTTCCTCGCGGCGTGGGTGAGCGGGAGCGTGGAGCACAAGCGAGCCCTGTCTCCGTACGTCACGGTTGTGAAACACACTCTAAATAAAACCATATGCTCCCAGAGGGAAGGCTTCATCTCTCTCCCCTTTTGCTGCCTGCTCGGCTCGGCCTCGCCCCGGGACTGAGGGAATGCAAACACATTTACAGGAAGGTCTGATGAGAAACTGATAACGACCACAGTCATCTCTTTATTCGTGCTGCAGGGTGAACGTGCAGGACACTTAACTTTAAGAAGAATTCTATGATTTGGTTTCCTCTCTTGTTTTCTCCCTCGAAGCAGCTGTGAATTGGTGTCAGCTGGTACCTGTGATGTTTCAGTGTCTGATACCTCAATGACTTTCAGAGCAGATACCTCACGATGATGGAGAGGAAACAAAAAAAAAACCACCCAAATCACTAATCCACTGCTCTAGCAAAAATAACTCAGATTTATTCCAGAGCTGGTTAGAAAGTTCTGTAGTTTGCCCTCCCAGCTAAAACTTTAATGCTGCCCTGCGTGGCTCTCAGCTCTGAGACCTAACAAGCCATCCTCTTAATTCTTTGTAACATTTTGCAAAACACGCCCGTGACGCGCCGTGGCAATAACCGAACCCACGTTCTTCTTTTTCCTTCCCTATTTTCTGTCGAAATACGTGCCTTGGTGACAGGGGGAGGCTGACACGGGAACGTGGGGAGCGAAGAAAGATAAACCACCTCATCTCTCCCTCGCAGCAGGCCTTCTTTTGGCGATCAAAAACACACCGAAGGGGAAGTACCACAGCTTTTCTCTGCCTAATGTTTAATTTCCAGCTCTGGGTTATGCAGTGATCTCTCCCACGAGCAGTTTTCCTCCCTTGGCCTGCGTTACATACAAAGCCCACTGTGTGCTACCTCTTTTTCTCCCATCCTTTGGTATCTCACTCGGGTTGCTCCCAAGAAAAAGGGCAAACCCAAAAGCAACACTTCCCAACGCTGCAGCTGTTTAACCATGGAAAAAGGAGTACTGGGAGAGCAAGCCAGCAAGTCTGAAGGGTCAGGTAATTCAGAGGAGTCCTCATCGAACCTTCCTCAGGGTTTATCTGTGTGGCCAGCACTGACTCCCAGGCTGAGACACTGACAAAGGGAAGGCGAACTTCCCTCCGAGCCGAAGCGGCACTGTCGTGCAAACCAGCCACACGGCAGAGTTCTGACAGCTAAGTGCTGTTAAATGACTGAATTTCCATTCGTAATAGGGATTTTTGCTTGTTTTTCAGGCAGCTTCCTCGCCTGTTATTCAGCTCTACCTAAACCATAATCGCTAGCTAGCAGAAATGGCTGGAACAACAAAATGAAATTAAAGCTGTGTACGTTTGCGGTGCTTCGCCCACAATCAGTTTCACGTGGCTTCGGCTGGATCGCACGTTCTGGGAGCCTTGTCTGGTTTGTTTCTTTTGTTTTATCGCACATTCCTTCGCCCTGCGTCCTGCCTCTCCTGTCACGACTCCCCAAAGGATGGGGACGCGCAGCCAAGCATGCAGAGCACATGTTCTGGAAGCTCAGATAAACTAAAACAAGCTGCACCTGACTGCAAACGGCCCCTCCTCTGCCGCGATTTTGCCAACTTCCATAAGTGAGACACACGATCCAGCACACAACTTTAAAAAACCTGCTG
This sequence comes from Mohoua ochrocephala, assembly GCA_013398855.1. Lineage (NCBI taxonomy): Eukaryota > Metazoa > Chordata > Aves > Passeriformes > Acanthizidae > Mohoua > Mohoua ochrocephala. The sequence continues at coordinate 66,558 of VZTA01023991.1, read as the reverse complement.
CTCCAGCCTCTTTTTTGTAAGAAGGGAAGCCACGGGCTAACAAATCCTAATGCTCAAACTGTGACACAGTGGAGGGGGAAAATAAAAATACGATTCCCTGAAAGTTATTGACAGATCAGCTGCAACCTACCAGAGGCTGAAAAGAAATACCAGATGGAATAAAAAAATTCCTTGCTATTAGTACATCGTACCAAATGCTGTATTCTAAAGCCAAACTCTCCCCTCCTCCTGCTGCAAGGAACTGTTTCTTGGAGAATTGTTTATGCCTTTATTGATGGTGACTGGTGACGCTAAAAGCTAAATGTGACAAAGAGGAGAAAAAAAAAAACCACCAACCCCAAGCAGAAATACTGATGTCATAAAACACTGTCCAGACTTACCTGCCTTGCAAACCCCACTAAGAAAAGAAACCACACAGGTGCTCCCTTCAAATTGAACCTTAAACCCCTCGAGCTGTTATTAATACCCAGGACCTTGACATTTGACTTTACAGTAAAACACAAGAGATTTACACACACACAAAATAAAGTGGGGCGATGAGATTTATGGCTGAGGGCAACATGACAGAAAAGACACAGAAAAGAACAGATACTGTTTTGAAACAAGCCAAATAAGAATGTCTCTCACTGCCTATAAACACACACAGATCAGCAGCACAGTTCCACTGCCAGAAGAGTCAGGCTTGGAAAACACAGAGCCGAACCCCTTAAACTCAGTACTGATGTAAACCCCAGCTCAGGCCAGCAAACCACCTGGAAATCCCACTTAGGCTGCTTCCAAAACTACCACGTGGGTTTGGGCACCTACGAGACACGAAAGCCAAACCTTTTCCCAAACCGCTCACAAGGAACTGTCAGAGCCCTTCCCCCTGGGGTTACTGAGGCATTTTACCACCTCCAGAGGGTTTAAAAAAAAAAAAAAAAAAACAACCAAAAGAACTGATGTGTTACATTTATTTTCCAAATACCTGCTGGTGTTTCGGTGCCTGCAGCACCAAACACGGAGTTGTGACCGTCACCAGCACACAGGGGAGAGCTGGGAAAATCCCATAGAGAATTCTGAACCAAGGGGCAAAAACTTGGAGGGGTGAAGTTTGAACAGCCTGCCACAACGATGGCCTCCCCCAGTGTTTCAAGCAGCACACAAACTGAGACTAGAATGCCCTCCTGGAAGCCCTCTGACAGCACCACAGACGTGTAGTTTATTAGTTCACCTCTCTCCAGGCGCGCAGATGCTGACGGGGCCGGGATCCTGCAGCACCAGCACCAGGCAAGCAGACTCACACTGACATCTAAAGGTATCATTTACTACGTGATGCCTTCTGAAACGTCTGCCAAGGGCCAGCATCTTGTCAAGAGCTAACAGGACAGAAGAAACGTCAGTATTTAATTATTACAATGAGCGTCCAAGGCCAGGCTGGACGGGGCTTGGAGCAGCCTGGGATGGTGGAAGGTGTCCCTGCCCGTGGCAGGGGGTGGAATGGGATGAGCTGTAAGGTGCCTCCCAAACCATTCTGTGATCCTTTACACGTAAACCCCAAATCTGAGGCAAATTTCCTTGTTTCAGTCAGAATTACGTGGCATTTTCTTCAGACTAGAAAATCAGGCTTTTGCTAAATTCTGTCTTAGGGAAAAAGAGCCATCTTCTCCACGGAGTTGGGCACAAATCCTAGCTGTAGTTCAGCCACTTGAAAACAAGTGGTCATTTCAAAGTTAACGTTTTTGCCTGCTTTTAAGTTGGTTTTGGGCATAACACCCATTAGAAAACACGAATGCTGGTTTTGCAACCAGCGTGGCTTAAATCAGAACAGATGAAAGGGTTTCCCATCAGTGCTCCTAAACACACCTCCTGCTGTGCCAGAGAGAAACGGACATGGGAACAGACAGCAAATCCATTTCTTTAGTGCTTTACACACTCCAGCACCACCACCTTGTTCTGCAGTCACCGAACAGCCTGCGAGACACTTACACCACTTGCTGCCTGCACACAGTTCACTGAATTAAATTTACTTCCCTGAATTTCCATAGGCATCCACCCCATTCTCCCTCAAGTGTAAATCCAACGGGAAGAGAGCAGTAAATCCTTCTTCATGGAGAGGTGTACACTCACCCTCTGTGCCTCTGCAGGGCTGTACCACTCAGCCACATCTTGGCAGAGCTGTATTTTTAAAGGATGGCTTTGGGAATAGAACTGGAAGCTACTGGTGCACCAGGACTGACTCTGGAAAGCCTCATTTGCACGTCCCTTGCTCTTTTGAATAAGTCAAGTGAAGAGAGAGCTTTAATCCATTTAAACAAGGCAGCAGGTCCTTTACCCTTTAAATAATTTGTAGCAGCTGAGGCCACTGCTACAGCATGAGGTGCTTCATCAGCTAAGTCAATAAAGGTGACCAACCCCACCTTCATCCTCACCCAGCCCGTTCCACTTCCTAAATGACACCAGTCCCAGAACGGAGTTTCTCAGGGCTCTCTCTCTTTTAAAGGACAGTTACAGGGCTTTGAGTATCTCTGAAGAGGTGGGCAGAGCAGGGAATTAAAACCCTAAGGAAGAGCAAGGCAATCAGCAATAAACTCAGGCTTCCGGGGCAGCACGGGCAAATCCAAATCCTTCTACAACACCTCACCTGACGGCTCAGGAAAAGGAACAGAACTTGGCTTCCACAAAAGGTGTCTGAGGGTGAGTTATCCCTGAGGCTTTTTTAATACAACATCATGCCAATGTTCATGGAAATTGTGATGCCGAGTGTGGAAAGCTCCATGCAAAATTTCGGTTTGACTCAATGGAGCCAAAACCTCACTAGGTTTAAAATTAATATTTTTTTTTTTAATGCAGATGTGGACTACAAAAATAACTGAGAAGTTCACAGACATGTCCGTGGGAGGTAAAGATAATCTTTGTAAGGAATGGTCTCAATTACAGTGATGGGAGTGGCCAGCAACCATTAAAAAATCCTCTAGAAATCCACGAGACCCCATCCAGTCCAGAGGCACGGCCTACGCTGTGAGAATACATTTAAAAGGCATTGTCCAGTGAAGGCTTGTGTCTGCCTATTTGATTGCAGCACTAAAGAATAAATAAATCCCAAAGCAAGCAATTAGATGTAAAGACTGCCTGCAAACCTGCAGCAGACTTTTCAAAGGTTTTCAGCTCCATAAAAGCCATAGTTTGAGTGGCAGATTTCACATCAGAAAGAAGGCTATAACTTCCAAATCAGCCCGTGGTCACCTTTGCACATTTCTCTCTCTCAAGTGTGCCCAGAAGGTTTGGTAACGGGAAAGGAGGGAGAGCTTTTCCAAACACATTTTTCAAAAAAAAAAATCCGAGTGAAAAACTCAACCAAAACCCAGGATTTTACTCAAAGGGAGAAGTGACAAATAACGTTATCGCTGTTTCCCAAAACCAACCATCAAAACCATTTTAGATTCAGGATCTGAAAATCCAAGGCTGGTAAAAATGCCCCAACTAGACTTCCTGAAGAATAAGATCTTATAGCACATCCCAGCTTCCTACAATGCAGAAACCACCAGCTCATAAAACACATGTCCCACAAGACACAAATAAAGAAGTTTCAGAATTGCTCAGTTTGGTCTCATTTTTTGGCAAGGAACTTTTTTTTTGTCCTCCTCCCCTCCTTCTTTTAGGCTCATGGCAAAGAGCAGCTTTGGAAAGATTTCTCCATCTAAACATAATCCCTGGAGAGAACCAAAGACTGGGAAAAACTGAGAGGTATCTGTGTTTATTGTTGGGACAAACAAACTTCAGAGCATTTATTTGTTCTGTTCCAAGTACGTCCTGTGTTCAAATACCATCACCTTTATTATCTAGAAAAAAAAAAGCCCACTTTGCGCACACGGGCTCGTGTTCAGCTGATCCACCATGTCTGCGGTCCCATTCTCTATTCTGGGGACTGGAACGACACAAAAGAGCGACAGAAGCATTCGATAAAGGTCTGGGACCGAGTGCCCAGAGCTGAAGGACCCTGCCAAGCCAGGGGGAGAAGCACGTCCAGGTTCGAGGAATCACAGCCAGCCACGTCAGGCAGACCCGCAAGCGTCAGCACACAGAAGCAGCGCTGCCTCGCACGTCAGGAATAACTTTTTTTTGCAAACCAGTTCAGCTCAACCAGCACAATCTGCTGCCAGTTCAACGTGCAGGTGCTCTGAGATCCCTCCTGGGACTGCACAGGAAACCCAAGCTCAGGACGCCGACCGCAGAATCACGAGCACTCGGAGGGCTCAGCCGCCCGCCCGGCCCCCGAGCTGCTCCCCTGCCCTCGCTGGAAGAGCACAACGTGCCAGCAAGTCTGCGGGCCACATGGTGAACTGAGCATCACACCACTCAGCCTGCTAAAAATAACTCCCCCACCCTTTTTTTTGGGGGGGGAAAGGGCGGGGGGACCGTGTGTCTGCGGTCCCACAGACGGTGCTGCTGCTGCAGCTGGAGGTGGGGCAGGACCAGGAGCAGGGGCTGCTGGAGGAAACGCTTCTGCCACGTTTCCAGGCACTGCGAGGTGATGCTGTGGCAGTGGGACCCTGCCCTCTCTGCAGGGTTTCTTTTCCAGAGCTGCTCTGGCCGAAGGATGGGCTCCCCTGGAGTGGGAACCAAGCCTGAGGACGAGAAGCTCCATATTTTGCTCTTCCAGCATCGCGTCCGGCTTTTTTCCTTCTGTTTCGCCCTGGGATCTGTCAAATCAGAGTCTCGGCTTTCCACCCAAGGCAGGCAGCCCCGGCTGGCAGCACCAAAATGCAAATCAGCCCTTTATCTAACACAGATTCTGTCTCACTCTCCTTTTCAGGCCTCTCGTGCTCGCACACACGGGGTTTAATCCCCACACGTCCCAGATGGAGAGGGCCGCTGGGATCAGTGTGTTTGACAGGCTTTCAACGTGCTCAGCAACTGCAGAATAAGCCCATTATAAGCACTCCAGATATTAAAAAAAACCACCTAGAACCAGACTAAGTCAAACACACGCTTAAGAATACACACGGCCTACTTTGGGGTTTTTTTTTTTTCCTCCTGATGTGCAATTGCAGCCCCAGCAGCCTTTATTTTTAGAAGTACTCCCTCAGAGAGGCTATACCCCAGCTGCAGCAGGCAGCGAACACGGAGGAGCTCTGCCTGCTTTGAAGGCTGACAGGGAGGTTTTGGTGGCAGCTGCTCCTCCTCAGACACTCCCCTGCTCCCCAGATGTGCAGTCCCACCTTCTCCTCCCTGCCTCCCTCACGCCTGTCAGACCATTCCAGGAGCAAATCCAAATCCTCGACCAAGAGAAAAACAACCTCCCAAAGGAGGGCCGCGGAGATGAGCACAGGGATGGAGCAGCTCTGCCGGGAGGAAAGGCTGGGAGAGCTGGGGTTGTTCAGCCTGGAGAGGAGAAGCTCTGGGGTGACCCCATTGTGGCCTTCCAGGGCCTGAAGGAGCTACAGGAAAGATGGAGAGAGACTCTTTACAAGGGATGGAGGGACAGGACACAGGGAATGGCTTCAAACTGAAAGCTCAGGGGGGGGCCGAATCCTGCAAACAGACCCCGGCAGGGCAGGAGGGATGCTCCTTGTTTCCTGCAGAGGGATGCTCCCTGTTCCTGCAGAGGGATGCTCCCTGTTCCTGCTGCAGCCCTGGGAACACGGCCACCACCTCCGACGTGCCCATCCCAGGGGATCACCCAAATTTACCACAGAGCCTTCCCCTGCCGCAGCCTCAGGCAGCACCGGGGTGCTCCCGGGGCAGACGAGTGACAGGTTGGAAAAGCACCACGACCAGGAACCCCTCGTGTTTCCAGAAAGCCCAAACGTTTCTCCATTGTGGCCTCAGCTCCCTGATAAGCAACTAACAAATCAGTGTACATGTTTACACTGGACATTTCAGATCTGTTAGGTAATGAGAGCTCCAAGCTGGATAAGCCCCGCTTAGATTGCTTGGAGCTGGAACCACAGAATTCCGAATTTATCGTCGTGCTATCCAAAAATAAACACATCCACTCAGCAAGGACTTGTGACTCGTGAAAAATTATCGGAGTTGTGCTTTCCTAACTCGCATTATAAAGCCTTCCCACGCAAATGCAGCCCTGTTTCACTCCTATCTTCTCATCAGCTTGTATTATTTAAAACATGTGGGACATTCACGCAGATGGAAAAGAAAAAAAAAAAAAATAGGTCAGGCTGGAAACAAAAGCCAAGCCATCCTGTTTTATTAGCAGCTTAAACATGCAGAACTGTGATTTGAAATTCCAAGGAAAGCGACATAATGAAAACATTCTGAACACACGAATAAAAAAAAAAACCCTACTGCAAATCGCTGCAACCTTTGATTGCCGTGTTACCAGAGGCCTTAAACTAAAAAAAACAGAGCTGACAGGAAGGCTCGTCCACCCGATCCGAAAATGCACAGAAAGAACCACATTGCTCGGTGATCACACGGAATCTGGGATGTCAATCCAGGATTCTTCTAACATCAGCAGCCCGTGTAACAGTCCAGCACCTCCGAAATACTACTGGAGGATGAACATTTGCAAAATCTGGTCCTTTCACTTGCAAAGATCCTACTTTTAAGTAAATTCATTCCTTTCCTTGAGCTGACATTACAGACCTCAGGAATGTTTCCTCATTTCCCTTTCACCTCCTGCATTACCCCAATATTTACTACCAGGACACGCAAAGCCCAGATCGGTGCAGTAAATTTAATTTAGCTATTGGAGCTGAACGCCCTAAACATCATTTGATTGCTGCCACCTATTGTTGTTCCAAACATGTTGCAAGGAGTTAACCCTTTATCCAGCAGCTACTGGAAGTCATGCTGGAAGTACTTCTGGCTCTGCTGCTGTTAAATACAAATCTATTTAAATATAAATCTATAAATCTTTCTACATAATTGTAGAAAGAATGAATAAAGGTTGAAAATTAATGTGAATTTTATATATATATATATATATAAAACCACACTATTTATGACATAATTTATTTTATATCTGTTTTTAAAAATTGGAGGTGCTTACACACTAGCTTCTCCATTCATCTAAGACTTGGCTTTTCACCCACAAGAGAAGTAAATCTGGAACATTCGTTTCCCACAGAGCCCATATAAAATGGTAATTTTAGGTTGCCAAAGGCCACTTAATTCTGTCTCCTCCTAAACGCACACAGCTTCACAGTGACATCATGTTCAGGCTCATCTAAGAGGTTAAAGGACACAAAAACTATCCAGTCTAGTTTAGTCTGCCGAGTTCAAGTATTAAAACAGCAACTTTGCTGCTGGACGTGAAATTTGAGAGGTTATTTCAAAATATTAATTTTCCAAATATGGTGTAAATAAGTGAAAATTGTTTTCGAAAAAAACGTGGGAGGCAAAAATACCTCCTCCCTCAAACAGGAAAAAGGGTGAATTCCTGGAGGGGTGAATTCCCACCTCTGGCAAGTCATCTGAACTCTCCAGCTAGGGCTCTTTTACACACCAACGTCAAAAACTAATTCCAACCCTCACGAATGGATCAAAGCACCCCCTGCTCCACCCAGCCGCTCCTCCTCCTCTCCCACAGCCTTCATCCATACATTTATGCCAGCAACACCTCAATAAAACCCGTTTAAAACGTCATCTGGCTGTGCCCTGGGAGACCCAATGATACCTCAGTGGCTCAAGAGGGCCCTGGCACAGGTCCCCAGCCAGCACTTCAACTTCAACCCCTGGCAAAACTGACCCAAAAAAGCATCCCAGAGAGCACCCTCAGATGGGGCAAGGCAAGGGAGACCACGGGGGATGCGGGAGAGGTTTAACCCCATCAGTGCCTCTGATGAGGCAGCTCCCAGAGCAGGGATGTCACACCGAAGCAGCGAAGGCAGAGCCATGCAGGAGCAGCCAAAACTCCTCCTTTAACTCTCCTCATCCCAAACCACAACAGCGACTGAGATTGACCCTGCCCAGGCACATCTCTCACTTAGCTCCAGAGTCCTTCTATGCAATAAGGGCCTTCCAGACCAGCAGGGAAGGCGGCTGCATTCCCAAACCCTGTCCCCTGCCCTTTAAGCCGCTCGCCCGCTGTGGCTGGGTGGCCACATGTGGCCCTCGCTGGCCACACAGGAGGAAGGCCTCCCCTTCGTCCAGCTCTGCACCTCTCCTGTTCCATCCCACAGGAGCCGAGGGAGCCCTCTGGCCCGCAGTGACAGCCAGGGGGAAGTTTGCAACAGGCAGCAGGAGCCTCCCCTTCCAGGAGCAGCTGGAATCGCACCAGGAAGGCACAGATATGGCTCCTGTGAGAGCCACCCCGGATCTGGGAGACCAGAGCGTACAAACGACTAAAGAGTGTGGAGGGGAGAGAACGCCAATTCCTCTCAGCAGCTGTCACAAAACTGCATCTTAAATCCCAGGTGAGGTGGGCCCAGGAAAAGCCCCCTTCCCTGCCAGGCAAACTCGGCTCTCTGACGTGCAATGAGAATCAGGCCGAGATTTCAGGTACACAGTGATGCACCTGACCCTCTGCAAGGCAAAACAGACCTGAAACTGCCCCCTGTTCAGGCTCTGAGACACCCTCCCAACACTCCCCTCACCTATTCCTCCCCTCAGCTCTCAGCCCAAAGAAACAGGAGTAAAGATGCCGATGGCTCCAATGCCAAGGAACTCCGGGGCATGAGGAGTCAGTCCTGCTGCCTGAGATCCAGAATTAACAGCTGGGTGCACATCTGGAAGCTGGTCCCACGCAGGGAACAGGCAGAGAGGGGAAGAGAAACAGGAAGAAGGGGAGGAGAAGACAAAACTTGCTGGAATCCCTCAGAGAAAAGTCAATCCTGCAGTCACAGAGACGACGAAGGAGAGGATGTTGTGGGAAGCATCTGACAGCTCCAGCTCTCCCAAGAGCAAGTGAGATGAACTGTTCACCTTAATTACCTCACCTTCTGAGGGAGACCCGCCTGCTTTCTGGACAAGAAAGGATTTAATTACCCCAAGAAAAACAATTTGCAAAGACATCAGTGCCAGTTGCGGAAGGCCTTGAGATGCAGACTAGCAGAACCTCGGGAAGGCTCTGAAAAAACACTCCCTCTACTCTTCTCCTCTTCTATTTTCTATTTTTCTGTTCTATTTCTTACTCTATTTTTATTTCTTTCACTATTAACCAGACCTTAGCAGAGATAGGATGGGCCAGGCCCACCATTGCTATCCATGGAAAAGGGACAGGGGAAATGAGAGGGCTCACAGAACAGCAAGTAGCAGAGAAGCCCTGTTCTCACAGAATATTTACCTACTTGGACAAAGAGCTTAAAATCCGAGGTTGTAATGAGAATACTTTACAGAAACGCTCAAGAAAACTTGTCCAATTCAGTAACTTGCACAAAGACAAGCCCTGCTTTAGCAGTCAGCAAAAAAAATTAAAGATCAGATTCAAAACTGACTCATCTATTTAGATATTTTTGCTGTCAAAAATACACACCACACGCATGGCCTTGAAATTACCCACCTCCCATCATTTTCCACCCTGTCCTGGTGGGATAATTAAGCACCTCAGATTGCTGAGTGAGGGTTTTTTTGCCATATGAGATGCTCGATTGCCATTCTGGATTAGATACCTGTGATTTTGAGGTCTGAACTTACTGTTGACAATGTCACCTTGCAGCTGGAGAATCTGCGGGACAGGCATGGTGAGAATAACCACATCAAACTGCTCCGGGGGCCCCGCTTTCCTGGAGACCTCCCACCTCCCATCCCGGAGGGAGACGTGAGTTACGTGCTGCTCATAGGAGACATCGACACCTGCGTGGGAGAAGCAGCAGTTAAACACACGTGGCAGTGAAATCCACAGGGAAAACGCACAGAGAGAGTTATTTACAAGGGGTGGGGTGACAGGACAAGGGGGAATGGCTGCCCACTGCCAGAGGGCAGGAACACAGCTAATTATTTACAAGATTAGGCTTTAAAAAACCAGCTGATTAAAAAAAAATAATAATTTGAAAACAATTGCATGGAAGGACCAAAGCCTGACTACTCTTACAGCTCAAAGTTTTCAAAGCAGGGTTAAATCAGTCACTGAACTGTACACGAGGTTCTGCCCCATGTCACCTAAGGCAGCGGTCAGAAAGTTTAAACTCCTTTTCCAAAGGCCTCTCCACCCAGCAGGCTCACATCCTTTCTCCAAAACACAGGGTGCAGCTCGCCCCTCTGCCCCCAGTTACACAGCAGATGTTCTGTTTGCATAGAGACTTTTATAGCTGCAGGGCTCGGAAGTTCACAGAGCTCACAGCCACGTTTATCCATCCCAGCAGCTCCCAGGCACACGTAAACAAACAGGGAACTCAAACATCCTCATCAGGGATTTACATCCGAGAGACCGTTCAGAGGCACCGTCAGAAACACCACCATTCACACCTTTCCCGGCACACAAAGGCACCCAAAAGCATTACCTGACTGCTCTAAATAGTACTTGACAACCGAGGAGATGCCCTGGGGCGCCACGTAATTGCAGGAGCCTTCTCTCACCACCATCCCTTCCACGGGAGCGGCCAGCGGCTGCAGGATGCCGTGAGACACAAGCTCCTCGTAGAAGCTTGAAAGGAAGAAATTCACAGGGATGCAAACTCGCTCCGTTTTCCACGATTCAAGTTAAGACCAGCGCGACTTTGGATTTTTAACAGGCTGCGTTTCAAGGCTGGTTATGCGCAAGTACAGCTGTAAAACAACAAACCACCTCGCTACTGCACCGGGCCCGGCCTTTCACCCGGGAGCACGGCTCCCTGCGATGGAAGTGTCAGCGGTGTGACCCGGAAGCAGAGGAACACACGGCAGCTCCATGGAGAGCTCTGAACACCAGCACGAACCCCAGAGCCGGCCCGGGCCGCAGGAACATTGCGGCCGCTGGACACAGGGGCCCGAAGCGCACCCGCCTTTCCCTGCTTTCCACGCAAAGTTTGCGCTGTCACTCGCCGCTACCGCTCCGTGCCCCTCCCCAAGACACGGGGAGCTATCCCGGCCTCTTCCAGCCCAACCCACGAGTTTTCCAGCTTTCACCCCTGCACCCCTCCCCCGGTTCCGCCGGCGGGGGAGCGAGCGGGCGGCTGGGGTTAAAGCACGGCACCCGGGCAGGGTTTGGGTGGTGCCTGGGGCTAAAGCACGGCACCCGGGCGGGGTTTGGGTGGTGCCTGGGGCTAAAGCACGGCACCTGTGCACGCAGCGGGGTCCCTGCCTGTCCCCATGCCGGGCCACCACACCTTCCCGACCCCGCGCTTCCCACCCGCGGCATGGGCGGGATCAGCGGGATGGGGCCGGAGCCGAAGCGCTGGGGGCGGGACGGGGCGGGACGGGGCGGGTCTCACCTGAGCCGCGGCCCCGCAAGCTCCGGCTCGCAGGTGACGAACTGCGCGCCCAGGTCGGCGCTGCCGCCGTCGGCTCGGGTCGTGCTCATGCGTCCCCCTGCGCGACAGTCGGTCAGACACCGCCGC
>VZTA01023991.1:30970-54570 GCA_013398855.1 Mohoua ochrocephala | reverse complement strand
TGCCACAGACCCGGCCCGACCCAGCTGTACGGGCACGCACCTGGACAGACACGGCTGTGCTGGGCACACACCTGGACAGACACAGCTGTACGGGCACACAGCTGGACAGACACAGCTGTGCTGGGCGCACACCTGGACAGACACGTCTGCACGGGCACACCTGGACAGACACATCTGTATGGGCACACCCATACATGCACACACCTGTACATGCATGGTGGACACACCTATACACACACACACACCCCCCTGTGTCACACACACCCCTGTGTCACACACACCCCCGTGTCACACACACCCCCGTGTCACACACATCTGTGTCACACACACACCCCTGTGTCACACAGCGCTGTGTCACCCCCCCGTGTCCCATACACCTGTGTCACACACCCCCCCGTGTCACACCCCCCCGNCCGTGTCACACCCCCCCGTGTCACACACCCTCCTGTGTCACCCCCTGTGTCACCCTCCCGTGTCGCACCCCCCTGTGTCACACCCCCCGTGTCTCACACACCCCCGTGTCCCACACACCTGTGTCACACACACACCTGTGTCACCCCCCGTGTCACATCCTCCTGTGTCACACCCCCTGCCCGTGGTCCAGCCGTGCTCCAGAGCTGGGTCTGGCCCACCCTTCCTGAGCAGCCGCTGCCGTGACAAGCCGTGCCCAGCGGGAGGTGCCACCCGGCCGGAGCTGCCGCGGCTGTGACACCTTCCCGAGGGCGCCGGTGGATCGTCTGCAGCGCCCGGCCGGTGTTGGGCAAGGAGCCGCGGCTCGGGGTGAGGCAAGCGGGGTGCCGGGCCCAGAGCAGAGGGTGCCGAGGGGTGGTGGCACCGCCCGCAATGCCTCTGCCCCGGGAAAACAAACTCCCGTCCCGGGAGCCCCAGGAGTGGGCAGCTGGGGGAAGGATCTGGGTTGCTACCCTTACCCAGCTGCGTGGGTGAGAGGAGACGTTCCAGAGATCTTCTGACAGGATCACTGTGGTATGGGGGACACCAGAACCCGGCACTTGGGCGGAGGTGTTTAGCAGCGGGTCGCTGTGAAGTCCCTTCTGGGGAGCTGGCTGTGCCCGAGGCACGGGCAGGTGTTGGTGATGCTCATCCTCAAAGGGAGCTGCGAGGTGACCTCGGGGCAGGTGTTGTTTAAGAGGCACTTCCTGGAGAGAGCTGGGAGCCCCTGGCTCTCCTGCCCATGTGTCGTGGGACAGCCGTGGAGGAGAACATGAGTTAAGTCCGGGGCTTTTTTTTTAAGCAAAAGAGAAGATTGACTGTGTGACTGACCCTCCAACATGTAAGAGTTCACAGCTGGGAATTCCCATTCGGTGGGAGGTTTTCTCTTCTTGACACCATTGCCCTGGAAAGAAGCCTCAGGAGGCTGTGTCCCCTCCTCAGCACCTCCTGCCTGCTGGCACCTTGCCCTGTTCCCTGCCTGCTGTGGATCCCTCCCTCCAGACTCTGCTGGCTCCTAGAGGGCCCGTGGGGTTGTTCCTCTGCCTGGCTGGGCAGGGCCTTGTCACCACCATTTGCTTGTGTCTTTGTGAAAAGGAGATTTCTCAAACCCCACAAATATTTGGCCTTTTGGCCACCGAATGGTTCCGTGTGGGAGGTGTGCTGGGGAATGGTTGGTGGCACCGAGTGGTCCCCTGGATCCTCACTGCCAGCTCAGCGTGCCGGTGAGCCCGGTGGAGTTTCTTACTCGTGGAAGCAAGGTAGGGAGGCAGTCACAGAGTCACAGAACCACAGAATATCCCGGGCTGGAAGGGACCCACAGGGATCATCACTCCTGGCCCCACACAGACACCCCAACAACCCCACCCTGGGCATCCCTGGCAGCGCTGCCCAAACGCTCCTGGAGCTCTGGCAGCCTCGGGGCCGTGCCCATTCCCTGGGGAGCCCGGGCAGTGCCCAGCACCCTCTGGGGGCAGAACCTTTCCCTGATCCCCAGCCTGAGCCTGCCCTGGCCCAGCCCCAGCCGCTCCCTGGGTGCTGTCCCTGTCCCAGGGAGCAGAGCTCGGAGCTGCAGCCCCCGGTGAGCTCTGCCCTCAGTGTGCTCTGCTCCAGCTGAACAAACCCAGTGCCTCCAGCTGCTCCTCGGGTGGCCCCTCCAGCCCCTTCAGCATCATCTCCTTTGAACGCTGTCTGACACCTATCGGATGCAGAGGAATGTTAGGATGTTATTACAATTAAAGAGTTGAGGCCAAAAGAGGGATACCAAGAATTAAGACAGAATGCCTGGCAGCGATTTTATAGAAAACTTGATTATTAAACTTGAGCATGATGGGCAGTGCTGAAGGTTCCACTGCAAGGCAAAAAGCTCTGCGCTCACCTGATGAGCACGTGGGGACTGCCAGCAAGGAAAGCAGGAGTGGTGCAAGAGAGGGCTGCAGGAGCTGGGTGAGAACTCTGGACGTGTGACACGTTCCTGCTCTGGGGCTAAACACCTACCTGAGGTATGTGCTGGTGGCAGGCGGCCCTGGATGAGGGCAGGGCATGGGGACATGGATTAGGAGCTGTGGCACAACAGCCTTACTGGAAAGGACCTGGGAAGGGTGGCAGGCACCAACCTGGACACGAGCCAACAACGTGCTCTCCCTGCAAGGACGGAGAAGCCCAGGCTGGCCACGGGAGAGGACAAGGGGCCGCCTGGTTGGTGTCACCCCTGCCGTTTGGTGCCAGGGAGGTCACATCTGGAGGCGACGTCCAGTTCTGGAACGCCTGGTGAGAGGGATGTGGAGATGATCCACAGGGGCTGGCAAACTGTCAGCGACCCTGCAGCAGGAGGCGGATGGAGCTGAGCTCACGGGCCTGGCCACGCAGCGAAGTTCAAGGGACTCTCCTGGATCCCTTTCAGCCCCTGCAGTGGCGGTGCTTCAGCAGGAGCTGCACGTGACCCTTGGGGGGCCAGAGCATCTCGTCAGGCCTGTGAGCATGTCCCACTCCTCAGGTGCTACGGGGCTCCTTCGGGTGCAGCCTTCACCTTTGCCCCTTCCAGTGCCCCTTCCAGAGTGTGACCAGAGCTGCTCTGCCCTGTCCCTGCAGGGTGGATTTCCATGATCTGTTTCCTCTGAAGGTGAAGGTCAGAGGCATCTTACTCAGTGCAACGTGGCTTCGGTACCCCAAAACAAAGTCACCCTTGACCTCCAAACCTCTGAGTTATGAACACCTGTTCTGCTGTGTGTTTACAGAAGTGGGACACGCTGCCAAATCTGGGCGCATGCCTTGGACACGTCTCAGGCCCGTTGCAGGCTGACAGACAGAAGACACCTTTCCCTACTGACCTTTCACCGCGATCTCCGAAGCAAAACAATCTAGGAAGGGAGGGCAGGAGGCAGCCCCAGCCCTGGCACGGCTGATGGAGAGGGAGAACTCTCCCTGTTGGCAGGGCACTTGTGGGATAAGGCACTTGGGTACTCCTCATACCTTCCTGCAAGGGCGTGAAGAACGAGGGTGTTGCGGTGGGCTGACTCCAGCCCACAGCTGAGCTCCCACACAGCTGCTCCTTGGCTCCATCCCTCACCCCAAAGTGGGACAGGTGGAGGGAGCTGGGAGAGCAAAAGTGAGAAAGCTGGGCGGAGGGATAGCCGAGGCACGGAGCGTTGCTATGGCAAATTGGCTGCGTCCCATCGCTGTGCTGTGAGGAAAGGGAGCCCCATCCCAGCCTGACCCAGTACAGATGTTTTCAGTCTGTTGCCTGGGATTTAATCTCCATCTCACATGTGGCATCTTTGTATAACAAGAAACATCATCGTTTCCAAACCAGAAGATCTGCTACTGGAAATCCATTTTAGACTTTGATCTTCCCTTGCAATAACTTAATTATGTCTCTTGTAATAAATAAATAAAACCGTCACTGAAATGGGAAGCTGGAAACTTTCTTCAGCAACACCAATTAAACCACTTTATCAATGGAAATCACCTCCAAACGTCCATAGTTATTTGACTCTGCCTAAACAGTATTTAACCGGCCCCCACAAACAAATTCTGGGCAAGTGCACTTTCTAAAGTGTGGTGTTACCTAACGATGTACATGTTCTGTATCTCAGGGTGTTTACACTTGTCACCCCACCCTGCAGCCAGTTCAAATAGGGCTGTCTCCAGAGGGATGCAGAGCACTGCTCCGTGCACCAGCCGGGGGTGACAACGCATCCTCTGCCACCGCTGTGTGCCACATCTCCACCTCCTCCAGGCTGGCCGTCTCTTCCCCGCACTGCCCGTCCTCGCCAGGGGCTGACACCTCCCCGTGGCCTCCTGCAGGAGCTGTGCCACCTCTCAGCTGGGCTGGCTGCCTTCACTTCTGTACAGGTGAGTGTGGGGAAAGCCTGGGCAGAGCCAGGTCTCAGCCTGGCTGAGAATGGCACTCAGGACTCCAGCCCAGCAGCCTGGATTTGCCTCAGAGCAGGAGACCAAGATCTGGTTTGCTGGGTCGGTTCTAGTGACTGGTCCAGCCCAATTTTTCTTTGCCCAGTGGCCTTGTGGTCTCTGATGTCTACAGGTGCTGGAGGGAGCAACCCTGCCCAGACCTTTCGGTCCCTGTTTGTGATACCTCCTGCCCATACCTGTGTGTGAAACCTTCTGCCTCCACCTCCTCCTGCAGCAGCCGCAGCCTCCAGCACACTGAGCGAGGGGGCTTTGAGCTGTGTTAAACCCGGTGTCGCTAAGGGACGTCTGGGTCTGCTGGAAGATGCATCTCTCCCCATTTTGCATGGAGATTTGCACTTAAAAATGTCCTTCTCTGAATTAACTGTAATCAGTTCTTGTCTTTTTCGCTATGATTGAGAAGGGCAAGTAGTCAGAGATTTTCTTTTCATGATTTTATTTCTATTTAGGGAGAGAAGGCGGTGCTGGATCTTATTCATCCTCCCTCTCCCTCCTGGGGAGGCTTGGGCAGGGGTGTTAACAGATGATGCAAACAGCAGGGCGATGGGACAGAGCTCTCCCTCTTGGCCATCCCCTTTCCCGGGAAGAGGGAGTGGAGAAGCGGCACTGCATGGTCACTGACAGGACAAGTAACACCCCACGTCCTTCGTGTGTTGGGAGGAGGCCAGGCTGGATGGAGCTCTGAGCAGCCCGGGGTACTGGAAGGGGGTTGGAATGAGAGGGGCTCTAAGGTCCCTCCCAACCCAAACCATTCTGTGACTCTATGGTTTTAACCTCTCGCCGTTCCCGGCGGTCTGCAGAGCGCTGCAAGGATTGCTGCCTGGCCTCCCACTGGAATTCCTGAAGGTCTGTCCCACCTCCCTGGGGAAGTATCCCTGCTGAGATGTGCTTCCTGAGCCGCCCCACGTGCATTAACACTTTTAAGTGGTTGTCCAGGCCACCAGACCGAGTCTGAGTCCTGCCTGGGTGTCTCCCTGCCCACAGCTCTCCTCTCCCTGCCGGGCACGGCCCCTGCTTCCCTGGCACTGACTCTGTGGGTGTGTTGTTGCAGGTGCAGCGAGGATGTGGCTGGCTCTAGCTCTGGTGTCCGTGCTCCACGGGATGGCCTCCGGGGAATGCCCCTTGAACTCCCCACTTCCCAAGAATCCAGAAGCAGGGATGAACATCGTAAGTGTGATGGCTTTGGAGCAGAGGCAGGCAGTGCCTGGGAAACAGTCAGCATTAAATAACGATAGCGAAATGTTACGTTTGGGGATCTCCCCGGAGGAGCCTTGAAAATGGCATTGTATTGTTTGCTTTCTTCTCGTTGCAGAGTGAAATGGTCTCCTTCTGGGGGTACCCCAGCGAGGAGTACGATGTGGTGACAGAGGATGGCTACATCCTTCAGCTGAACAGGATTCCTCACGGGAGAGCAAACGCCGGGTGCCAAGGTAAAAGCGGTGCCAGGCAGGACACCCACACCTCGAGCCATTCACCGGAGTACCGGGGCTTGTGCGAGGGGGTTTGCAAGGCTCCCCGTGCCTTGGCATCTGTAGCACCAGTTCTGGTGGATCAGCATTTGTAGGGAAGGCTGATCCCTTGCCAGGGATGTTCCCTCACCCTTCCTGGACCCCTGAGCACTGATGGTCAGGCTGCAATCCCAGCGGTGAGAGGCAGCCCATCCATCCTGGTCATAAAGTTTGGGGTTTTTCTGGGAGCCTGGCTCCCCAAACGTGCTCCTGCAGCCTTTTGGTGGGTCAGCAGACTGCTTTGGTACTCCCCCGAGGAGCCTCCAGGGGATCCTCTCGTCCTGTGAGTGGTGGTAACCGGGACAGGGGGTTAGATCCATGAAAAAGTGCATTTTTCCTATCACATCCCCAGGCTCCTCCGTGTTTTCCTACAGAGCTCCCCGGGCAGCCCAAGTGCTGCCAGCACTCCCAGAGATTTCGGGGATAAAGGCCAAGATAACAGTGCAGCTGCCACGTAGCAAACCCACTTCTTAAATGAGATCTAGGGGAACACCGACACAAACCCCTACAGATTTGGGCTGCCATGGGGACAACACTCCATAAACTGTCCCAAAAGATGCCAGACAGCGTTAAAGGCACAGAGCCATCACGCTGCCTGTCTTGCAGGTGCGAGACCCGTGGCACTCCTGCAGCACGGCCTCCTTGCAGAAGGCAGCACCTGGGTCACCAACATGGCCAACAGCAGCCTGGGCTTCATCCTGGCAGACGCCGGCTACGACGTCTGGATCGGGAACAGCAGAGGGAACACCTGGTCCCGGAGACATCTGGCTCTGTCTCCCAAACGGGACGAGTTCTGGGCTTTCAGGTAAATGGGTTTGAGGACCTCAGAAACAGCTGAATTCTGCCAGGGTCACGCTGCCCTAGCTGGGGGATGAGCGAACCAGGCTGGACTGAGGCACATCCAGCCTATTTTGAGTGAAAAAAACCCCATGTGAAAACTCAGTAGGATGAAGAGGTTTGTGGGGTGGTCCTGCCCTCCCTGCTGGTTTCGCAGTTCGCTGGTGATGGCTGTGCAGGTGTAGGTGCTGCCCCTCTCAGCAGGACGTCTGCTCTTCCTTCTGCAGCTTCGATGAGATGGCCAAATACGATCTCCCAGCCATGATCAACTTCATTGAGCAGAAAACGGGACAGAAACAGCTGTATTATATCGGTCATTCCCAAGGCACCACCATAGGTGAGTGGCTCCTTCTGAGGACAGCGTGAAACCTGTGAAACTGCTCACCACGAGCATGAGAGCCTTGAAAGACTAAACCATTCTTGTCCTGCTTTTTTCCCCTCCCCCCAGGTTTTATAGCCTTTTCCACTATGCCCCAGCTGGCTCGGAAAATCAAGGTGTTCCTGGCTCTGGCACCTGTGACCACAGTGATATTTGCTCAGAGCCCGTTTAGAAAGCTCGCCTTCTTTTCTGACTATGGCCTTAAGGTTGGTCTGCACCACACTCTGCACGTTCTGCCAAAATGCAGTTTTCCACAGGGATTGTGAAATTGCCTATGGAATATTTCAAGCCATTTACAGAGAGGGGAGCTCTGCGCTCTGTTTTCGTCGTGAGGACAAACACACATCTCACTACGGAAACTTTCAGTCCTGCCCTGAATTCACTCCCCAAAATGTTCTGGCAGAATTAGAGCCACAACGTTGGTGAATAAAGCTGGTGCAGAGGCTGTGAATTGAGCCCTACCATTTAACACAAAGGCATAATGAATGTAAGAGATCGTGCTGGTGCCTTAGGTTTGAACTTTTATATCTTTCAAACCCTGCCCTGCCTGGTGTGTGACTCTGCAGCTCCTTGTGCTCTGGGAGCTGCTGTTCTCTCCTGCTGCTCACACACAACAAACCTCTGCAGGTTCCACTCCAAGGACACAGGGCCCCAAATGTGTCAACTCAAAGCCTCTAAAGGGGGGGCAAACTTGGGGTGATTCCATCATGAACTGAGGTGATCATTGGAGAATGAACCCTGAGATGCAAATGAACCAAACTTATCAAAGGGTGAAGAACCCATGACCCAGGGTCCATCTGGGGTGGAGCCTCTGGGCTGCCCAGGGTGAGCCTTTGAAGGCCTTCAAATAAATCCCTCCTTTAATTCTCTTATTCTTGTCCAGTCTCTGTGTTTTAGGTTGCCACTCCAGGCATCAATGCCCATAAAAAACAAGGAACAGAAGCATTTAACGGGGTGCAAGGGAGGCTTCACTATGGGCAACCTTAATATGGGGATAAAATAGAAGCTGTAAAGTGGTGGTGCATTGGGGAAAAGCACAACCAGACTTCCTGTTTGATGAGTGCATTTCCAATTTTCCAGGAGATGTTTGGCACCAGGGAGTTCCTGCCTCACACCGCCCTGGGGCAGCTGCTCCTCTCCAGGTTCTGCGTCTGCTCGAAGGTCTGCAAGAGCATCTTGGCTATGGTTTTCGGGTTCAACTGGAAGAACACAAACATGGTATGTGGGGATAAACCTGCAGGGGGTCCTTCCGAAGGACAAAGCCTCGGCAGTGCCCCGTTTTGCCCCTGGAGTGCCCCTGGAGTGAACTGTGCTCGTGTCCTCGCAGAGCCGATTCGATGTGTACGCGGGACACACCCCGGCGGGGTCCTCGGTCCAGAACATCATCCACTGGCTGCAGGTAAACCTCCCCAGGTTCCTTCCTGGGCCACACAGAGTGTCACAGGTCCCTCGTGGGCAGCCTGCTGGGCTGGCTGCTGCAAGACACACCTCTGTCAGACCTTTGCCGGTTTTGTTTTCACCCCTCCGTAAAACGCTCGGCAGGTTCTTGAGCCGAGCGGCCCCGAAGGAGTGGATCTGTCACCTGGAGAAACGCTTGGAGCTGAGGACTCTGCATCCACAGCAGGCACATCCCAGGGGTCTTATTTCAGAGCAGCTCCACTCCTGCCCTGCAGCCCGAGTGCCATCAGTGGTCACCCTGTGGCAGAGATGCTTCTGGCCAGCAGCCAATTAAGCCAATTTACCGATAAAGCTGATTATGTCTCCTCCTTCCCCTTGTGGGCACGAGAACAGCCACCCCCAGAGCCCTTTGCCACTGCAGCTGTGTTCTGCTGCGCTCCTCTTCCCCAAGCTAAAAATTTGCCCAATGTTTCGTAGATGGCGGGGTCAGTCCGTGCACCTTCTCTGAGGCGCGTGCCACCGGCTGTACTCGGGGCACAGCTCCTTCCCAGGGTGGAATTCCTGCCCAGAGACCCCAGGAGAACTTTGTGGGGTCTGTAGCAAGAACACACGCTCCATTTTCTGAAGAGCTGCTGCTCAGTGGAGGGATCAAGCCACGGCCTTGTATTGCTGATAGTCCTGTTCCAGTAAGACAAGAGATGTTCAGAGGCCCCTTCCACCTTTGCTTGGGCCATTTCAGGCCAATTCTCCAGCCCACGAGGAATATTTAGAGTTCCAAACCCATCTTCTATAACCTTTTAATTTCTTCCCATCCTGGTGTTATCCACAAACATTGGAAACATAATCTCAGTCCATTTGTCCCAAACCATGGCAATAATTACTCGTACTGAGCCCAGGGCCAGACCTGTGAGAAAAATCCTGCCGGTTCAGTGATGAAAACCAACTTTTGAGGCTTGACTTCTGAGGGTTGACTGCACCCCCAGAGAACTGTGATCTCACTTAGACCACTGCATGTCTGAATTTGCTGCAGGGAGTCCACAGCGGGGCACTGAGAGCCTTTGACGGGGGGCACATGTACAACAGCCTTCGCTACAGACAGGTGAGGTGCTTCCCACGGCCTTCCCTTCCCCTGTTCCCTTCCCATTCGTGCCTGCTGTGACTCCTCTCGATGAGGCCCTCCCTTCACAAACTGGAAGCCAGGGTCTCTGCCTGGAACAACAGCCTTTTCCATTCTCAGCTCTGTTGTGCTTCTAAATGGAATAAAACATTGGATTGCTTTCCGCTTTTCACAGGATAAGGGGAAATGGTCTCAAGTTACACCAGGCTGAATATTAGGAAAAATTTCATCTCTGAAATAGTGGTTAGGCCTTAGAACAGGAAAAAAAAAAAGCTTCTTTCTTCCTTAAATTGTTCAGAACGCAGCGTGCTTATTAACTGGATTTATTACACCGCAGGTAATGAGAGTTGTTGCTGACAACTCACCTCAGGGCAAGTCCTCAGGGTGTGGAGCTGAAACAACCCTCCAGAGGCATTTTAATTCCAAGAACTCACTGCCAAACACTTCCCCGCTGTCACTGGGCTGAAGGAAGCGCTGGTGACTGTGTGAAGTGTCACCCCAAACCCCGGCAGGGCTGGCTGGCAGGGACCTGTGGAGGTGCCCAGTCCAACCTCCTGCTGGGAGCAGGAGGATCCAACAGCATCAGATCAGGGCAGCCAGAGTTCTGCCTCCTTATCAAAACCATCTGTAGCATCAGAACCAGAACTTCTAGCCGGGCAGAACAAATTTGCTAATTAATTTCAATTAAATTAACTCACTAAGTTGTAGGGCACAAGGCTGTGCTGCATCTTTCCTGAAGTTTCTCTTCTTTGTAGAAGAAAGGAGTTCCAGTTTTGTACTTCCCCCCAGTGCCAAAGAGCAGCGACTCCTCCTGCCTGGTGCCTCACCTGCTGCACCCCCCCAGCAGAGTCTCTGGTCTGTGAAACCCCTTCTCCCTCCCCTCAGGTGGGGCCGCCGCTCTACGACGTGAAGGGCATGGAGGTGCCGACGGCCATCTGGAGCGCGGCGCTGGACTGCCTGGCCGACCCCCGGGACACCGCCCTCCTCCTGCCCCAGGTCAAGAACCTGGTCCACCACAAGCTGATTCCCCACTGGAACCACATGGATTTCGTGCTGGGCCTCGATGCCACCGAGGTTCTGTACCGGGAGATCCTCGACATCATGAAGAAGCATCCCTAAAGATGCTGGTTTGACGCCGTACGGTTTTCTCGCTGGTTTGTCTCGTAAGATTAGTGCTGTCTCTAGAGGAATTTGAAATTTCTCTCTATTTGGACCACCTGAATATAGCTGATTGAAATGTTCTGCTTTTAACTGGAGCAGTGACAGGGTGGGGAGAGGAGCCTTCGTGCTATTCCTGGCTGGCACTGCATTGCCTTTCCTTTTCCACTTTCTTCTCCTCTTTTCCCTTTTTTATCCTTTTTTTTTTTTTTGGTGCCTTTGTCAGTGACACAAAGTTCATTATTGCTGCCTCAGGTCTGGCACTGTTATGCTTAAAACCATCAAGGTGGATCAGAAGGAGATCCAACAGATCTGTGGTGAAAAACAGCAGAATTAGGATCCCAGAATATTTTGAGTGGAAAGGGACCTTAAAACTCTTCCAGTCCCACCCCTGCCGTGGGCAGGGACACCTCCCACTGTCCCAGGCTGCTCCAAGCCCCAATGTCCAGCCTGGCCTTGGGCACTGCCAGGGATCCAGCCACAGCTTCTCTGGGTACCCTGTGCCAGGGCCTGCCCACCCTCCCAGGGAACAATTCCTTCCCAATATCCCATCCATCCCTGCCCTCTGGCACTGGGAAGCCATTCCTCCTTGTCCTGGCACTCCAGACCCTTGTAAATAGTTTCTCTCCATCTTTCTCCCTTCAGGTACTGGAAGGACATCTCCCCAGAGATAAAACAGTACTAGTGGTTTTGAATTCAATAAAAATTGTAATTAATCACATTTTTAACGTGGCTGGGTTTGGGTGGGTGGTTTTTTTCTTTCAGTGACTGAGAGGTGAGAAATGAATAAATCCTGAAGAGAAATTACAAGTCAGACGGTCCAGCGTGTGATTCTGGTGCAGAATGTGTGAAATCCAAATACAAAAAGGGGCTTGGGGCATTCCCAAAGTGCCTCAGGGGTCATCTGGGAGGTTTTGGGAATAAGACTGAGTGGTGATCTCAGAGGTGCCGTGATGTGTTGATTATTTTTGCCTGGAGGAAGGGCAGTTGTTTTTCAGCAATAAAATATTTGGCTGTTTCTGTCCAGCCAAAATGCCGAGGCCCAGCGGAAAATCTCGCCAAACGTGCCAATGGTGCTACCACCAGAAGAATCAGCTTCTTCCAGGGAGGGAGAATCCAGCTGTGAGGCAAAGCAATATTTCACGGAGAAATTACTCAAAACCGTGCCCTGGAGCACGGTCGCGTTTCCAGTCTGTGGCGCTTCCTTGAAGATTTCCTGGAAGATCGGCACTGCCGTGAAAAGCAGAGTGCATCAGTGAGAGGTTTGGGGGACGCCAGAAAATAAATCTGGGGGTGGGGAGCAGACATTCTGAGGGGTGCTGTGGGTTATTCCTGCTCACAGAATTCCCGGCTGTAATTTGCTTGGCAGAAGGGAAGGACAGAGATTCCTCCCTGGTGCTGGGTGTCCTTGTGCTGGCCCTGCTGACCGCTGCAGTGGCCTTTGGGGAGAGGCTTCCCAGGGGAGATGTGAGCAGAGCCACGGGCAGGGACACGGCGATGACGTGTTCATTCCCCTGCTGCTTCCCTCACCATCCTGTCCTAAGCCCTTCTCCTCCGAGGAGCAAAGCCAGCCATCGAAATGAGGATTTAATGACATTTATTTGTGAAAAGAAGCTTGTGTTCCTCACCGTTTCCTGGTGTATCACGTCGGTCGCAGTGAATCACTCCCGATTTAGGTCTTTTTTCACCCGTTCTCTCCCTAAGTATGTGGCTTCCGCCTCATTCCAAGAAGCTTTCTGTAAAATTGTCTTTTTAGGTAATGCTCTTCGCCTAATCTGTTTATTCAGTTTGTTCAAGACAGTCCATTTCCAGTAAATACTTTTCTCTCTACTAAGAAAATTGCTTGTAAATTTTATCGGGTGATCAGATTATCGGATTTGGATATTGGTTGCTTTTCTGTCTTTATGAGATTCTCTAAGCATCTTTCTGTAGTACAAATTCTTGCTTAAGTTAATCCTGTTTAAACACATCTCTTCTCTTTCTTTTTTTTCTTTTTTTTTTTAAATTCTCTTTCCAGCTCTGCAGAAACAATTTGCCCAAAGCCAAAAATAAAAGAAATTTAAAATGCAGCTTCACTTGGTATTTTGCCACGGGGACAAAAGGGCTTTTCCTTGATTGCTTTGTCTCCTTTTGCTGTGCCTAAATATTTTCTTTCCCTTTTTAAAACCCTGAAACAAAGCTGTGACCCAAATCCCGGCTGAAATGGAAATAAATCAGCTGCCAGCAGCGGGAGACATTTGCAGATGAGACCCGTGGCACGTGGCAGGAGCCGGGAGGTGCAGAAATGAACCCCCAGAACCCCCAAATCGTGCCCTGGCGCCGGGAGGGTGCAGAGGGGACACCCCAGGATGGCACAGCATTCCCTGCCTCTGCTCCCGGTGGGCACCCGGGCAGCTGGGATACGCAGTGCCCACCAAAATTCCCAAATTACCGGGCTGGGGAGGGGTTCCTGATGCTGCTTCTCATCAGTGCCTGGCACCCGGATGGTCCCGTCCCAGCTGGAGGGGGCCGTGGCTGCCCTGACCTCGTCCCACCCTGCTCCTGTGACAGGACCTGTGACAGTGCCACCGCGGGCTGCCACCCTGCCCCGGTGACAGGGCCCGTGCCAGTGCCAGTGCCACCGTGGGCTGCCACCCTGCTCCTGTGACAGGGCCCGTGCCAGTGCCACCGCGGGCTGCCACCCTGCTCCTGTGACAGGACCCGTGCCAGTGCCACCGCGGGCTGCCACCCTGCTCCTGTGACAGGAGCCGTGACAGTGCCAGTGCCACCGCGGGCTGCCACCCTGCTCCTGTGACAGGAGCCGTGGCAGTGCCACCGCGGGCTGCCACCCTACCCCTGCCCAGCTGCCCAGTCCGGCCTGCCGTGCCTTGCTGGGAGCGCTGGGAAGGCAGCAGGGCCCGCGGGGCACAGGGGCACTGCCCTGCAGAGGGACAGGAGCTCTGCCATGCCCGGCTGTCCCGGCGGGAGAGGGTGACTGGAGCTGTGCCGTGCCAGGCTCCACAGCCTGCTGAGTCAGCGGGTTTGCCCCGGGGCTGGCGGGCCCAAACAAAAGGCTAAATAAATAAACAGCCTTTTGCCACGGGGAGAGCCGGGAGCTCTCTCCTGGGAGAGCAAGCCGGGTTTGATGTGGCACCAGGGACAGCCAGAGCTGCCGGCCCTCGGCTCCTGAGCTGCTCTGGTGCGGTGAGCAGGGCCATTCTCTTGTGACAAGTTCGGGGAGCAATGCAAACCAGCGCTCAGGACTCGGAGTTCTCAAGTTTTGTGGGTGGAACAAGACGAGCCTGGCTGTGTTTGACTTGAAAAAGGCACCTGAAGTGTGCTGTTCGAAGGTGCAGCCTTAAACCCGGCTGTGACCCACCCTGGCCAGCCTTAAACCCAGCTGTGACCCACCCTGGCCAGCCTTAAACCCGGCTGTGACCCACCCTGGCCAGCCTCAGCCAGTGCGTTGCAAATCGCTGGCAACAGCCTCCGATCCTGTGTGCCAATTCCTTGCTTTTGTCAACCTGTTCTTAGGCAATCTATTGGCAGACCGACTTCCAAGTCAGTCCCTCTCCTTCCCCTCTTCAGATGCAGGTCAGGGGTTGGAACAGCTTTGCAGAGCCCGAGCTGGGCTCAGTTGTGCAGAGCCCCGCGGTGTGGCTGGTGCTGGTGCTGGTGCTGGTGGCACCACCAGATGCCTTCCTTACGAGGATCGATGCTCTGAGCCCGGCTTTGCGCCCCCACAAGCTGCTCAGCTGACGTCAGTTTGGGTTAGAGAGCAATGCTTTATCCTTTAAACATATTTATCTCTCTGTTAAAAGGCGGGGGATGCAGGGGTTGCAAATTAATCCCACTGAGGTTTAATCCGCCCGGACCGTCAGCATCTTTATTTTCTTTGGATTGGAGGTCCTAAAACCTTCTGCCGTGGGTGTCTTCTGCCACGTGCAGAGACTTGCAGGCAGAATCCTGCACAGCTCCACAAACAGCTGCTGACCAGCACGTGTGACACGGAGACGGGTCTGACACAAATAATCCCCAATAAACAGAATAAATGAATCCAGTGTAATGTGTAGAGGGGGCTGCTGGGCTGAGCACGAGCGTGCCCACCACGCCTGAGGAGGGGCTCTGCTGGCTGGGCAGGTGTCAGCGAGGTGGGGAGATCCTTGGAAAACCTTGAGCTGCTGTTTCTGATCATCCACCCGGCCGGGTTTTCACACTGAACTTTTTCTCCAGAGTCCTGGAGTTGCTGACAAGATAGAAACAGCTCAGTCCTGGTCACTGGGCCACACCAAGGATGCCCTGTTGATGCAGATGATCTTCCTGGTGCCAGCTTCTGGCAATACTCTGCCATTCCCATGTCTGGCAAGGTGAAAGGCACGTGCAGAGGACTCACCCATCCCGGTGCTGGGCTGCTCTGCTCCTACAAGCTGGCAGGTGAATGGCTTTGGAGGCTGCAGGGGTTATCTCTGAGCAGTGCTGCTGATAAGGTAGAATCCAGAAAGGGAGATGCTCAGCCTTGCCAGCTGTCCCCAGAGCCCAAAACTATGTCATGGCACTACCAATTCCTGCCCTGTTTAAGGCAGCACAAATCTAGGCCAAAAAATAGAAATATATCTATACCTTTGACTGCAGAGAGTCAGTAATGAGTTAACCCCTCCAGGGAAAACAGAGCGGCTGAAATTTACTCCTCTAGTCCTGACTTTCTTTTTCATTTCAACAGTAAGGAGCTAAACAGGATGAGCAAGAAGAGCTTGGCAAGAAGCCGTGTGATCGGAGAGGGATAGCTGGGCGGATCTGTGAGGTGAGGAAGGGCTCAGCCTCTCCAAGCTCTCCTGGCACCTTTCATCACCAGCAAATCACCGGGTTTTGAACTTTACTCAGCACAGTGAGCAGGATCTGGTGAGGAGAATCTCCTGCTTCTCTGCCCTGTGCCAGCTGTGCCCAGCTCAGAGCCCCCCGGGCCAGATATGGCCTCTTTCCACCCCAAGGTCACTTTCCTCCCCTCCTGTGCCTAAACCCACAAACCGCAGCACGTGCTCGATTCCTGGAGTAAAATTTCGCACTTGCAGTGCTCTGAGCCAGCAAAAGCTGAGAAAAAACCCCAACACAGCAGATCTGCTGCAAACCCAGCGAGCCCAGCGAGCCGAGGGCTGGAGCTCGGCTGTGCTGCCAGACTTTATTGCAATCTCTGCGGTGACAGAGGGCGGGCAGCAATCCCAGCATTGCACGGAAGGGATTAAATCAGTGTGGAACGGGGGGACAGGAGACATTTTTAAGGAGGGCATCCCTCACACAAAGCCCATGGCTCCTTCATCCTGGGGCAACACATGGATGGATTCATACATGGATTAAATCAATGGATTCATGGATGGATTCATGGATGGATCCAATCAATGGATGCATGGATAGATTCATGGATGGATGCATGGATGGATTCAGTGATGGATCCAATCAATGGATTCATGGATGGATTCATGGATGGATCCAATCAATGGATGCATGGATGGATGCATGGATGGATTCATGGATGGATTCATGGATGGATGCATGGATGGATCCAATCAATGGATGCATGGATGGACTCATGGATGGATTCAATCAATGGATTCAATTAATGGATTCATGGGTAGATTCATAGATGGGCTCATGGATGGATTCAATCAATGGATGCATGGATGGATTCATGGATGGATTCAATCAATGGATTCATGAATGGGTTCAGTCAATGGATTCATGGATGGATGCATGGATGGACTCCTGAGTGGATTCATGGATGGATTCAATCAATGGATGCATGGATGGATTCATGGATGGATTCAATCAATGGATTCATCAATGGGTTCAATCAATGGATTCATAGATGGGCTCATGGATGGATTCATTGATGGATTCAATCAATGGATTCATGGATGGATTCAATCAATGGATTCGTGGATGGATTCAATCAATGGATTCATAGATGGGCTCATGGATGGGCTCCTGGATGGATTCATGGGTTTTCGTCCATCAGGGCCACCATGCGCCTGTACATGCGCCGCGGGGCGTTCAGGCCCCAGTGGTGGTCGAAATGGTTCCAGTCGGGGAAGTGCTCGTGGTGGACGATGTTGGTGAGGTGGGACAGCAAACGCCAGGTCTCCACAGGGGGACTCACCCAGTCGTGCCCCCCGCTCCACAGGGCCACCGGCACCCTCATGGCTTCGATCCTGTAAGAGGGCGGCCTCAGCTGGGAAGGAGAAAGGCACTGCTGTTATTTGGGGGCTCTGAGGGATGGGGTGCAATCCCCCATCCCGATCCCAGCCAGCCCCATCCCATTCACCTGGTTGTACTTCTCCATGTTTCTCAGCCCGTAGTCAAACTGCTTGAACTCCCCGGTTTTGGCAGTCTGGAAGGCAGAGGCAAAGGGTTAATCCAGGCAATACCCTGGATCAGCCCCCCCCCGACAGCTGTGGCTTTTGAGACACCTTGGTGCAGCAGTTTAAGAATCCCTTTTATCTCTTGGCTTTGATTCTACCTCCTTACCTGTCTGCAGGGTGAATGAAGCAGCATTTGATAATGCCGTGTTCACAGATTAAAAGAAAGAAAAGTTAAAGTAGTTATAAAATCAGAGTCTCTACCTGTCCCCAGTGCAGAAGGTTTTTTACTGATGTGTAGTCTGGAAAATGAGATAGGTATACATCCAGTCGGCTCTACAGGAAAAAAAGCGGTTTTGAAGTGAGTTGGGAAGGATGAAAATCTGCCTAGGCAAAAAACCTCAAACATTCTCCTTTACAACTGCAATATGAAAGTTATACACTCTTTATTCTTCAGCGGCTTTATTCTGCTCAGAGCTAGAAGGAGCTTCCAAAGGTAAGACACTTAATCAATATTTCAGAATGGAAATACAACTGGTCCAGTCATTCTTCAGTTATTTTCTTCTGTAAACTTGTTGCACGTCAGCCGAGAATAAGGCAGGAGTTTCCTTTCCCTGAGGGACGAGACCAGGAGTGATTCTTTCTTACCAAAGACTCCATCGGGTTTAACACTCCGACACCCCTGCAGGAAATCCCCACACGACCGCTGCCTTTCACACCTTATTTTGGGGGTTTGTACTCAGTTTTGTGTCTCATTAACTACCTCCAGGTGCCTGGGAAAACCAGAGGGGGTTGTGACCTGGACGGAGGGCCTGGTGCACCCACCACGTTCAGGTTCTTCCTGTCGTACCCTCCGACGAGGAAGATCTCGTTGGCGCACACTTCGGCGGCCAGCGGCCTGCTGCACTTCTCCACCAGGAGCAGCTTCTCCTTCCTCCCCACCAGAACCAGCTCTCTGGTTCCAAACAGTCTCTGCAGGAGCACGAGGAAATGTCAGGAACGACGCTGGGAGCTCCAACGCCCGCCGAAGGTGCGGGATCAGTGCACAGTGGCAATGCAGGGGACAGGAGCTGTCAACAGCCCCCAGATTTCGGGAGTAACAGCACCCAGACCCCTCCTGTACCTTGAGCAGCAGCTCTGGCAGAAAGGCCAGCTTTAGCACGGGGCCCCGGGCATGGTGGAAGGTGTACAGAGGAGCCAGGGCAAAGAAGAGTCTGATTTTCTCTGCCAGGTGTGGCAAGCTGGAAAACGCTATGAAACCTGGAAAGCAGCATGAGATGGCAACGAGAACCCCGGCTCACCCCAGACCCCGTGTTTGAGGCACAGGGTTTGAACAAAAACCGCCCCTGGATGCCAGCACAGCCCGGGATAGATGGGCAGGACGGGGCAAATCCCTCCCATGCAGCCTTTGGTTTGGGATGGTGTCTTGGGGTGACTTTATGCTGTGTATCCCCTATCGCTGCTCTATGCCCAGCCATGATTCCTGTGCCTTTCTGTGCCTTTAAAACTGGGTGTGAGAGAAAGAAAAAAAAGCCAGAGGAACTTTTCAAAACAGTTTTGCTCCAAGGACATTCACTGCCCTGCGTTCCTGCTGCTGCAGAGCAGAGGCACCTTCCTGCTTTCCCCGGCTCTGGGCTCCTTTTCTCGGAGGAGAGACACGGAGAGTTCAACTCCTTTGTTTCCCTGGGACTTTGGATTTTTCCTTCTTCTCTTCTGGACTGTTCAGAGCACCAGAACATCAGAACCTCACTGGGAGCCCTCACACCTCGGCCCGGAGGGGCCCGAGCCGACCCAGCTCCGAAGAGGAGAGAGAGAGAGAGAGCGCCCACAGCCACGGAAAGGACTCTCAAATCTTCCCAGGTTTTCTCTCCACAGCGAGAGGTTTTATTATTTAGCATTATTCTTTTCCTGTGTGTTTGTTAAATAAATAGGGGTTTTTTTCTCCTTTCACTTTCCTTTGAGGAATTTTTTCCCAGCCCTGGTGGGGGAGGGGTGGCTGTAACCTGCCTTCTGTGGAGGGGACGTTCCTCCCAGAGCGTTCCTCCGAAAATTTGTCTCAGACCAGGACAGATGGACATCGATGCCTCTTGCCCTGCTCCCACCCACCTCCCTCTCCTCCCCCTCCTCACTCACCCAGGGCGTTGCCCTGAGCGTGGCCGACGTAGAACAGCCTCTCCTGCTCGGTTTGCATCAGGATGAAGCCCACCATGGCCGGGAGGTCGTACATGGCCATCTCGTGGAAGCTGCGCGGCAAAGGGAGAGCCTGGAGGAGATTCCCACCTCCCAACCCCCCACAGACTCCAGGGGCTTAGCGCTGACAGCCCAGCACCCCAGCCCCGTCCTTGGTGGCCCCCCACCTGAAATCCCAGAACTCCTCGGAGGCGATGGACAGGTTGAGGTGCCGGCGGGACCAGCTGTTGCCCCGGTTGTTCCCGATCCAGACGTCGTACCCCGCGTCCGCCAGGATGAAGGCCAGGCTGCTGTCGGGGAAATTGTCCACCCAGTCACCGCCATCCAGACAAAACCCATGCACTATCAGCACGGGTGGCTTGAGTCCTGGAAGAGGAGATAGCGGGTAGCTGACAGAAGAAAACAATTTTCCCATATGGAAATAAAACACCCCTGTGCATCTTGACACTGTTTTCTGCAGGCTGCACATTGAACATTCCCTTCTCCCATCATTTCCCTGGTTATGCTGGTGCTTTTTTGTGTTTGGGGGGCTTGTGCCATCCCAGACCCTGAGCCTGGACCTTGGACCAGGGGTTTGCTACAGGGGAGGAGCCACTGGGGCTTGCTGGGTCACTCTGCCCCTTCTCAGGTGCAGCAAAAAGCAATGCTGAGCTCCTGGATGCCCAGGGACAGCTGGGAAAAAACTCCTCATCCCTCTTTCAGCTGCCCAAACCATGCCTGAAGGCACGGGCATTCCCACTGGCTCCTCTCGCATCTGGGCAGCAGGCAGGGTCACAGCTGGTCCCCCCTTGGGGAGGCTGAGCCCACCTGAGGGCCCGGGGTCCCCCCTGCCGTGGGGGATGCGGTTGAGGCTCAGGAAGTAGCCGTCCTCTGTCATCACGTCGTACTCCTCGCTGGGATACCCGTGGAAAAGGATCTTCTGGCTCTGCAGGGACAACGGTGCAAGGGCAGAGGGGGACCCAGCGCCCTGGGCCTGCCTCAGCTTCACCCTCTCCTGCCGCCCATGTTCCCCGGTGTCACCCACGTTCCCCAGTGTCACCCACGTTCCCCGATGTCACCCACATTCCCAGTGTCACCCACATTCCCCAGTGTCACCCGCGTTCCCCGGTGTCACCCACGTTCCCTGGTGTCACCCACATTCCTTGGTGTCACTCATGTTTCCCAGTGTCACTCGCGCTCCCTGGTGTCACCTGCGTTCCCCAGTGTCACCCGCATTCCCCAGTGTCACCCACATTCCCCAGTGTCACCCGCGTTCCCCGGTGTCACCCACGTTCCCTGGTGTCACCCACATTCCTTGGTGTCACTCATGTTTCCCAGTGTCACTCGCGCTCCCTGGTGTCACCTGCGTTCCCCAGTGTCACCCGCATTCCCCAGTGTCACCCACGTTCCCCAGTGTCACCCGCGTTCCCCGGTGTCACCCACACTCCCTGGTGTCACCCACGATCCCCGGTGTCACCCACGCTCCCCGGTGTCACCCATGTTTCCCAGTGTCACCCATGCTCCCTGGTGTCACCCATGTTCCCCAGTGTCACCCGCGTTCCTTGGTGTCACCCACACTCCACAGTGTCACCCATACTCCCCAGTGTCACCCACGCTCCCCGGTGTCACCCACGTTCCCCGGTGTCACCCACGCTCCCCAGTGTCACCTCCATCTGAAGGAATTAGAGGAGGAGCAGGGAGAGGCCAAGCTCAAGCTGAGGGCCTGAAGTGAGTGACACCAGGGCAACTGTGGGGGGTTTTTGATGGCCCGAGCCCCCAGACGAGGCCAGGTGAAGCTGTCAGGGGTGGGGTGGGCCGAGCTGGTCCCTCGGGAAGGACTTTGGGCACACCGCACACGGGTCCCGCAGGGCGTGTTGGCCCTCCCAGCACTCACGATGTTCATGAACCTCTCGGGGTTGTAGATGACTTCAGCCTCGGGGATGGCATCCTCCAGCCCCCGGGCCAGGTGCAGGGCCAGCAGCAGCAGCCACACCTCACCTGTCCGCAGCGCCTGGGGGACAACGGGGCTGGCTGAGCAGGGCTGGGCGTGCTCCAGAGGCACAAGGAGCACTGCGCAGCCCCAGCACAGCCAAAGCCACAGGGAGCAGGTGCCTACAGCCCCCTGTGCCGTTCGGAACCCACCCCGAGCCTCTCTTGCTGACCATTCCCACTCAGTGCAGTTCCAACTGCAGTGTGGGACAAGTAGCCTCCCGCCACCCCCTGCCTGGGAAAAGCATCAGGGTGCTCTCAGGGAGATCCTTAGGCTTTCAGGAAAAACATTTCAGGGGAAGAATCCTCCCCCCAAAGGTGGTGTCAGAGCTCCATCCTGCAGGAGCTTCCCTGCTCCATCCCTGCCTTGGGTGCTCTATAGCTCCTTGCCAGGTGCTCCTGGATTGCCCTGCCATCCACAGCACCCAGCCCAAGGCATTCCAGGCTCAAGGACAGATTTTCCAAAGCCCATTTCCTTGATGATGGAATTGCAGGAGCTAAACATGGCTCCATCCCTGCCAGAGGAGGTGTCCGGGTGCACTTTCCCAGCAGCCTGGGAAAATTGCATGGAAAGCTTTCCTGGGCTGCTCAGGAAAATGGCAACACCCCCTCACTGCAGAGCACCGTGTGGGTCACAGGAAAAGCTCCCTCTCACTCGGGAAAACAAAGTGCTGACTCAAGCCCTGCTCTGTGCTCAAGCCCACCACCAGCACCACCTCAGTGCCTCCATCTCCACGTGCAGGGGAGAAGGGATGTCCCGGGGTGAAGCTGCTGCGGTGGCCGAGGGGAGGAGAGGTCGGACTGTCCGTGCTCCAGCACACAAACCGCAGCGCTAAACCTGCCCTGCCCTCGTCCTGCCCAGCTGCCCAACGCCGCTGGCCACGACTGCGGGCTGGGCTCGGCGCAAATCACCACTTTCAGATGCTTTCAGTTCTCCAGCCTGCGTGTGGAGGGAAGGTGGGCAGGACAGCAGGAAGGCAGGAGCTGCAGGGGCCCAGCTCACCCAGTTAGGTGCACACAGAGGCAGGCGAGACATTGCAGGCCATGCCTGGGGACACCAGAGAGTGACCAAATTGCTGAAATAACCACCTCAGTGAGCACTGCGGATTACAGGGGACGGAGAAGCCAGGCCTGCTCAGGAATCAGGAGAGGCCAGGCAGAACAGCGTGATCCTCAGTGCTGTTTGCTTGTTGCTAAACCCACAGCAGTTTCGCACCAATTGCGTCCTCTAGCTGAGCTCGCCACTTAGGAAAGAGCTTCTTTCCCCTGGGGCCACATCCCCTGCCCAGAGAGGCATCAAATCCCTGCCGAGTTCTGCCCCCATGCTCCATCTCCCTTAGATCTGCACCTCACCACGAGCAAGGGGACCTTCCATGCCCCGTGCCCTGCAGCAGCCCGCACGCGGGCCTGCGCTTTCTGTGCCTCCTGCACATTTCGTGAGGGGAGTTTCCCCCTCCCAACGCCCCCTCTCCCAGCTCCTGAGCCGTGGCACTGAGATTTCCCCCATGTTGGAGGTCACCTCCATGCCGAAGGCCCTGCTGCCCACCCCAGCGTCACCCAGATGTCACAGTGTCACACCACGGTGGCCGTGACCGGTGACAAGCTGCGCCACAGAGCCCACAGATGTCAGAGAGAGCACTGGCAGCCGGCATTCAGCAGCGACAGAAGCAGCTCCTCCTGGGATCCCAGGGCATTGGCAAGCAGGGTGGAGGAGAGCAGAGGTGGTCCCTGATCCTCCTCAAAGCTGCCGTTCCCCAGGCACCAGCCCTGGGTAATGCAACCAAGCCCCTGCACCCCGTCCCCTTCACGGAGCCAAAACGGGCGAAGGCCCAGGAAAATGTCTGACCACCAAGTTCTCCACGCATAAAATGCACAGCTGGAGGGATAACAAAGCCTCTTGATTTGGCTGGGATCCTTCCTTTCAGCACCAGCCTGGGCTAGAAGGAGAGCAGACCCTGCACATCGACCTGACCTGCTGCTCCAGGCCCTCCGTGCAGCCAGCGGGGTTGGGGGCACTGAGGGAACAGATCCCTGGCACTGAGGGAAATGATCCGTGGCACTGAGGGAACCGATCCCTGGCACTGAGGGAACAGAGCCATGGCACTGAGGAAAATGATCCGTGGCACTGAGGGAACCGATCCATGGCACTGAGGGAAATGATCCATGGCACTGAGGGAACCGATCCATGGCACTGAGGGAAATGATCTGTGGCACTGAGGGAAATGATCCATGGCACTGAGGGAAATGATCCGTGACACTGAGGGAACCGATCCCTGGCACTGAGGGAACCATTCCCTGGCACTGAGGGAAATGATCCATGGCACTGAGGGAAATGATCC
>VZTA01023991.1:5882-30538 GCA_013398855.1 Mohoua ochrocephala | reverse complement strand
TGATCCGTGGCACTGAGGGAAATGATCCCTGGCACTGAGGGAAATGATCTGTGGCACTGAGGGAACCAATCCGTGGCACTGAGGGAAATGATCCGTGGCACTGAGGGAAATGATCCATGGCTCTGAGGGAACCGATCCAGGGCACTGAGGGAACCCATCCATGGCACTGAGGGAACCCATCCATGGCACTGAGGGAAATGATCTGTGGCACTGAGGGAACCAATCCATGGCACTGAGGGAAATGATCCGTGGCACTGAGGGAAATGATCCATGGCTCTGAGGGAACCGATCCAGGGCACTGAGGGAATCGATCTGTGGCACTGAGGGAACTGACCCATGGCACTGAGGGAAATGATCCCTGGCACTGAGGGAACCCATCCATGGCACTGAGGGAACCGATCCCTGGCACTGAGGGAAATGATCCCTGGCACTGAGGGAACCCATCCATGGCACTGAGGGAACCGATCCTCTGGGCTTTTAAAGGCCCCCAGAGAGGCTTGGACTTGTCCAGGAAGCCCAGTCCCTCCCCAGTCCCACATCCCAGTGCTCCTCTCCAGCCCGATGAGTCAGGGCACCCCAAGCCCCCAGGAGCTCAGCAGCAAAGAGCCACCTCCCAAAGGCTGGGCAGCGTCCCCGTCACCGGGGACACCCAGGCCTCGTGGTGTCCTCCAGCTGGGAGCTGCATTTTCAGCATTCCTTGGCAGTGGGATTCCACTGCTGTGCCTGGGCTCTGGGCTCATCCTGGTTTTCAGGGTGTAGGTCCCTGCTGGTGACACCAGCCAGCTCTGCGTGGCAGTGCCAGGCTCAGGGACAGGGCTCAGGGACCACACCTGGGTTGGAAAGAAAGGGGCAGATCTCACCCAGCAAAGGAGGAAGAAATACCACTTGCATGTGACCCTGGCTGAGTTTTGTCAGCGTGGACATCCCGAGAGTGGAAATCCAAAGGGTGCAAAGCCAGTCTCCCCTGGGCAGCGGTGACAGTCAGCCCCCCACGATGGCTCTGAGTCCATGGGCCCCTTCCACCACGTTTTCCAGCCCCACCACCTCTCCTCCTGCCAGGAGAGCAGTGGTGGTGGGAAGGGACCCTTGGGGTGTCCATCTCCATCCCAGCCTCCTGCTCGCCCTGGTTTGGGGTGGTATCGCTGCTGAGCAGAGCGTTTCCTCTGCCGGTGCAAAATGC
Organism: Mohoua ochrocephala; assembly: GCA_013398855.1. NCBI lineage: Eukaryota > Metazoa > Chordata > Aves > Passeriformes > Acanthizidae > Mohoua > Mohoua ochrocephala. Next base: position 29,358 of record VZTA01023991.1, on the reverse strand, counting down.
CTCTGGTTTGGAGGGACACACGTTTGTTGTGGTTTTCACCAGCAGAATTATTGTTTGGGCTTTTTCCTGGATTCAAATGCTGGCATGAAAGAGCAGGATGTGGCACTTTTCAGGAGCTCTGTTTAATTACAGGGCCTTTGGGTGCCGTTCCCCACACCCAGCCAAGGTCCCGCAGCGAGGAGGCTGCTCTGGTAACAGCTACACAGAGGTGGCAAAGTGCTGGGTTAGGAGGTCCCTGCCCTGACCGACCCCGCAGGCAGCACCAGGCACGGACCTGACAAGGCAAAGTTGGGCATTCCTTCAAGGAAACACAGCAAAAGCCATGCTGAGAAGTGCCAGACAACAAAGCAGGCTCAGTCTGCAACCTGACCTAGGGACAACCTCCACCAGCAGAAATGAGGAGAGTCTTCTCCCTCAGCTTCCCTGCTACTACAGCTTGGGCATCCAACGCTCATCGAGTGCCCCCCGAGGGCACCTGCTCCTTCCCACCGCCCCGCAGCCCTGTGGCTGGGGGGATGCTCCCCAAAACCTGCCTGTCCCTAGCCCAGCTCACGACCTTCAGGCCGTGGTTCGCTGCAGTGCTCACGCTGTTGCCTTTTCCTGGCCTTAAAATGGAGAGCCAGACACGGTGAAAGGGAAAGGGGTTTTTCCCTCGGTGTTTATTTAGGACCCTTGGTGCCCCACACCGTCCCAGTGGAGCGCGCCCAAGTGCCCCCGGAATGCCCCCACCCCATAAATCGTGTGTACAACTCACAGGCCTTGCCAATGAGCACATCTATCAAAGATTGCCCAGGGAGAGACTCCAATGAATCCCCCCCGTGCTGAGGAGTCTCCCCCTGGCTGGGCCTGTCTCAGTTCCCAGGGTGTGTTCCAGAGAGGCCCTTGGTGTCTGGGGCTGTCTGACCCTCAGCCGCGGCTCCCAGGGTGTTTGGGCTCCTGGCTGAGCGGGACACGGGGTGTGAGACTGAGGGAGTGACAGGTGTGGGGGCTGAAAGCACTGAGGGGATAGAAAAGCTGTATAAAAGGCTGTAGAAAGGGGTGTAAAAGGGGTATATAAAAAGGCAAAAATCATCCTGGCATCAACACCAGCCCCAGTGTCCCCTGCTGCCACCAGAGCAGGGCAGACAGGAGGCTGCTGAGATGCAGAGCTCTGCAGACAGAGCTGCACAGACCTCCTCCTCCTCCTGCCCAGAACGCCCCAGGTGCAGCAAAGGCAGATCCCCCCAGGCTGTGAGCAGGGACACTCCCCACCAAGGGCAGCCGGGCTTAGGCCAGCTCTGCCTTTGGTCCCCATGTCCTCACAAGCCACCTCTGGCCTCCAGGCTCACCTTCATCTCCCTCAGTGGCTTGCAGGGAGCCTGACGAGCCCTTCTTGGTCCTTCAGAGGTCCTTCCTCTCCCGAAGTTCCCGTTCCCCTCTGTGCCTCTCTGGACAAGCCGCAAGCCCACGGCCCTCCCTCGGCCTTCCCCCCCTATTTCTCCAGCCCCTGCCCCACCTCCTTAGCCTCTCCTCCTGGACAGGCTTGGCCACTTTCGGGAAGGATGACTCCATACCTGGCCCTCCGGCTCCCCTCCAGACAGAGGAGATGCGTTGCACATGCAAGCCCCGGGTGGGGATTATCCCCTCTGCCTGGCGCTGGGGAGGCTGTATCTCCATGCAGAATCCAGATCTGGGTTCCCAGGGACTACTGGGACACCCCCACATGGGAGTGAGCCCCGAGATGGTGGGCGGAGGCCGAGGCCAAGGTGCACGGAGAGGCTGGGGGAGCTGGGTTGGCTCAACCAGAGCCAGTGGCTTATTCCCCCTGCCCAAAGGGGTCCCACAGGCACCGGGGCTAGGTCCTGCTTGGAGAGGCAGAGCGAGCCCCAGAGGCACAGGCACAGCTGCAGCACAGAAAGCCTGGCTGTGCCCGAGGGAACAGCCCCAAACGTGTGAGCAGGGCATGCAGCACAGAAAGCCTGGCTGTGCCCGAGGGAACAGCCCGAAATGTGTGAGCAGGGCAGCCCTGGGGCCGGGCCCCGAGCAGGGGGGATCCCCTAGCTCCAAGGCACACAACTGGACGGGCTTACGTCGTAGTGGGTTGCCCGGCAGATGCAGAAAACCTCCAGAAAACTTCAAGCCCCCCGCTTTCCCTCTCCGCCAGGGCAGCAGCCTATCCATCTCGGCATGTCCCTCTCGGCATGTCCCTCTCGGCATGTCCCACTCGTGAGCACCTCACCAGCGTGTGCGGCCAACAACCAGCACAGTCACAGCCGGGGTCAGGACGTGCTTTTCCCCCACCCCGAGCAGGAGCTGAGGCTCCAGGGGACACTCGGGTGGGAAGGGAGCCTGGGAAGATCCATGTCCAGGGCAGGAGCAGCAAGCCACGGCCACCCCTCCCTGCTCTGCCGCTCTCAGCCCAGCATCCGAGGGACAGTCGCCTCTCCCTGGAGCCCATGAGGTCTTTCCATCCCGCCGGTGACCTGTGGTGGTTTGCAAAATAGCTCCAGAGGGAGGGTAGGGAGGGGTTTGGTGACGGGAGCGGTGAAATGATCAGGTGGCGAGGGAGCTCAGCGCAGAACCTTGCCTCTCCCCCTGCTGACAGAGGAGGAAAGCAAACCGGAGGCAGGGGTGGCCTGGGGGTTGGGGTTGGGTGGGATTTTTTCTCTAGCAGACTTTCCATTCCACTGCTGGCAAAGCAGAAAAAACCGAGCCCGAGCTTCTCGCTGAATTAAATTCAACAGCACTGACTGCACACACAGAAAGGAACACCCCGCCTGCTCGGGGACGGAAGGAAGGCCAAAAACCTCTGCAGCCAGCTGAAAAGCACAGAGGATTTATGGAGGGGCTTTTTCCTCCCCCTCCTCTCCTGCTCCTCCACAACTGCAGGAAGAAGCAAAGCAAAGCAAAGGCAGCCAGGGCATCGTGGTGAGGCTGGCTGGCAGCAGTCTCCGGGGCCCCTTCCCATCCTCCCAGGAGAGAGAGCTCCATCCCCCCAGAGCTGCTGCCCCGGGAGCCCGTGGCCAGGCCACACAACCACCTCACGCTCAAGGACGGCCGTGCTTGCTTGGCTTTGGGGCTTTTCGATGTCCCAAACCGCTGCACTTCCCGTGAGGGCTTGGGCAGGAGCTCGTTTCGCTCACCAGCACCTTCACAGCACCCTCTGCTGCCCAGGCTTCCCCGGCTCCTTCGGGGAGCACCGTCCCATGGACCAGGGCCGCTCCAGGACCTCGGTGCCCACATGGCCAGACAGCAGCAAGCCGAAGGGCAGGGAAATTCGGGGGAAAAAACCCCAGAGATGAAAGCAGCGTGGGGCAGGCGGTCTCGGGTCCCTCTCTGTGCACGGGGGATGCTCCCTGCAAGGACCGGCACCGTGCTCGCACCAGCCCTGTCCTAACAGCGGTCCTGGTGGGAAAGCAGCCCAGTGCTCACCCTCTGGTCACTCTCCAGTCATCCCCTCCTCTCCCCGTGCCTTCCAGGGGGCGTTTGCTGTTACAAGAGGAAAATAAAATAACCGTCAAAACCTGTGGAATAAGCTTGGCTCAGAATTCTTTACTTTTATCCCAATTTTTTTTTTCTGATCTGCTCATGCCTTAATAGTCTGTGCAGTGATTCACCCTGGGGGGCTCCCCACTAATGTGGCCCCAAACTTGGCGCCAGGACCAGGAGTGGCCATGGGAGCCTTCCTGATGCCCTGTCCCCAAGAGGAAGACAAGTTCTGTTGGTGCTGGGAGGGAGGGGGAGTGGTTTTTCCTTGTCTGGGCATACCTGATCCTGTTCTTCCACCTTTCCTCCTCTCCCTGCAGGGGAAAAATCAGATTCTGCTCTGAGCCACTGCTCATTGGAGGGTGAGCCAGCTGGGAGGGCTTCTGGAACTGCCTCCAGCTAGTCCTTGGTGAAGGCCAGTCATCACAGCTCCAGACGGAGGTGGAGTTATTTAGGCTTCCCAAAGCACGTTTGCGTCTGAGCGAGCGTGGCTGGACCAGACGTGGCAGGTGTTGACTGCAGGAGGGATGCAGGGCAGGCAGCACCAGGGCCCTGCAGCCTGGGCACCTGGGCAAGGGCTGGAGAGGTGGCCACGGAGGCAGCAGTGCCAAAAATGGCACCCACAGCCCGTGCCACCCTTCACCGTCCCTGCAGGGACCTCCTCGGGCACCAGGCAGCTCCTGGCCAAGGGCATCGCCAGCTGGGAGGAGGGGAAGCCTGGGGAGATGTGAAGTCTCCATCCACAGCTTCTTCCCTCCCTGGGAAGAAGATTTATTTTTCTTGTTTTTTTAGAGAGCACCCCCTGAAGTCACAATGGGGCCTGGGAGGTTCCGCATTTTCAGGCTCGTTCCATGCCAGGAGGCAGCGGGAAGAGCCAGAAGGAGCTGGGATGGCTTCCCCACGGGGGTCTGCTGGGATGAGCTAGGCCTGTCCCACTCACCCCACAGCACCCAGGGCACCAGCACCAGCCCCGGGCACCAAAGGCAGTCCCAGCGCGGGTGCAGAGGCCACTGGCTGCCCATCCTCGAGCTCACGGAGGTCGTGGGCGACGCCAAATAACTCCGTGGGGTGGAAATAACCAATTTGTGACGGCTCCCAACCCTTCTGCAGTGCCTCGAAAACACTCCCCAGCCAGCCCAGGTGGGGAGGGTGTCTCCTCCGAGCGGACTCCAGCCCGCAGGTGAATTCCGCCTTCGTGGGAGGAGGGATCGGAGGGAGTGGCGGCCCGTGACGCTCCCGAATGCGCGGAGCAGAGGCAATAACAGCCCGGTGCGAGCGGCAGCGGTGCCCTTCTGCTCGCGGGACACCGGGGACGAAGGCTCCGCACCTCCTCTGCTGCTGCAGCCCCTGGACCGCGACGGGTAACGCCTCCTCCTCGGGTGCCATCCCTGGGGACAGCGGGACACACTCGGGGAGCCCCCGGGGTGGGACAGCAGGGCATTCCCGGGAGTCCTGCCTCCGAGGGAATGCTCGAGGAGCGGACCGGGAGTGTTTGGAGAGGGGTCGGCACCGTGCTGCTGGTGGAAGAGGTGTCACCCTGCTGCACCTCTCGGAGGTCACCGGCGGTTCTCGAGGCCTGCTGACATGAGGGACATCCCACAAAGGGAATATTTTTCCAAGCTGGCTGTTGGGAGGCAAGGGCCATCCCAGACAAGGCTCTTCCCTGGAATTTGCACGCCCTCCTCCTGACGCTACACCACAAAAATGTGCTCAGTCTCTCCCTGCTTTTTCTGAAGGCTCTGTCTTATAATAAGGAGCCCGGAGCCGAGCGACAGGCCTTGCAGTGAGGGGTGGCGTCCCCAGATCGCACCCCAGGGGGCTCAGGGTGATGCTGGGGAGCCCTCGGTCCCCCGGTGGGGAGCAGCCCTGGGAGATGGGGTCCCTCCGTCCGGGCACGGCCACCCCTCGCCGGTGCTGCCGCCGGGAGGGTGCCCAAGGGGTGTCTCGAGGTGCAGGTGTCCCGATCCTCCTCGCTGACCCGCTCCGGGGACAGCAGAGGGAGCAGGTGGCTTTTCTCCCCGGCTGCCGAAACACCTCCTGCAGCAGGGAAAGGGGAGGGTGAGCGGCAGCCGGGAAGCGGCAGGAACCCGCTGCCGGTTCTCCTCTCTTTCCCCACGGGAGCAGTGGGGCGGGTGCGAGATGCCTGGCGCTGGCACCCGGCGGGAAGCGGGCAGCTCCCTGCCAAATTGCTCCACGCGACTGAACTCCTCCAAGTAGCTGAGGCTGTATTTCTGCTGCGAATTTGTTGCCTCCGACAAATTTACCCATTCCCGCACGGCAGGGGTGTGCCCGTGGCAGGGGGGTTGGAACCGGATGGTCTTTAAGGTCCCTTTGCGCCCCAAGGGTTCTGTGACTCCGCGTTTCCGTGGAATCAGATGGCAGCGAGGTGTTTGGTGGCGGGAACGAGCCGAAGCAGACTCTGCAAAACCCTTCCCAGGAAGAACAGGGGGATCCTGAGATTTCGCTCAGGGTATTTCAGGGGTATCCTGAGATGGTTTGCAAAACAAGCCAGGAGTATCCCAGGGTCTCTCTTAGCATTAGGGACGACCCCAACAAACCACATTAGTTGATTTCTTCCTAAGAACATGGCCCTGCGACTTGAAATTGAGCGGTTTGCTCTTCATTGGTTCAGCTCTCAGAGGAACGAAACAATCTATTCTTCCAGCTATCCGAGGCATTATTTTACATGAATAACCTATAATTGCTCTCCTCTGAAACCAGGTTTGCCTGGGCACGTGCAGATGCACCTGTACCCGTGCATGTTTCTGAATACCAGGGCCTGATGGAGAACGTGGGGTTAAAACGTGCTGGAATTTGGGCTCTGGCTTTGTCCAAGCTTAGCAAAATGAGCCATTTTCAGAACCAGTTAGAGGACCTGAGGTTTAAAATCATTTCACCTGCTGAGGGGTCAGGTTAAAACACTGAGGGAGGCGCAGTGCATGCCGAAAGAGTTCCCTGGTTCCTGTGCCAGGGCCAGCAGAGTGTCTCACACCGCTCCTGACGATGTTTTGCAGAGCACCATGGCGTGGCTGTTCCTCACCGTTGCTTGTTTAATGTGCATCACTGAAAAGTCAGGAGCAAACCCCGAGGCGTCCATGGATGTTGTAAGTCCCTTCTTTTCCTGCTCGGTTGCTCAAGTCACCTACGCTGTCACGATCTGCGCAAGACCCGTGGTCCCCGGGTGTCTTCACCGAGGTTTGACACTGGGATTTCATTAGAGATTTGTCTCCCCGTTCTTATGCACATAGAGATTTATAGCAGGCATTTACAGGGGGCTTCGTTCCAAGCCAGCAGGTTTGGTCAGGACAGCCCTCTCAGGCTCAGAGCTCGGCTGTCTCTGCTGCCCTGCTCTTGATTGCAACATGGAAAGTGACAGTTCTTCACCAGACCTGCTCAGGCACCTGCCAAAAGTTCTGGCTGAAGTCATGACATGGCCACGTTGGCGTTGGTGGAGGGGACACTGGGAGGTCCTGAGTCCGCCCTCCCCCTGGGGTCACCACCACCACCACTGATGGCTTTGCCCAGCCAAGCCCTGCCCCTGCTCAGGACAGAGACCCTCCCTCCCTCCCTGGGGACTGTGCCACGCTGTCCTTCCCTTCCCACAGGGCGAAATCATCCGGTACCACGGGTACCCCTACGAGGAGCACGAGGTGGTGACAGAAGATGGCTATTACCTCACCCTGCAGAGGATTCCCCACGGCAGAGACAACCCGGAAAGCTTCAGCACCTCCCACGAGGCAGAGGCGCAGGCATCCAACATGTTCTGTCCCCGTAAGTGCCACAGGAAGCTCTGCCTGGTCCGGGGACCCTGAGAGCTTTGCTGGGCTGGAGAAGCCACGACCAAGGCTGCCTCACCGTGGGCTGGGCCCTCCAGGAGGCAGCTTTCCCTGGAGGAAAAACCAGACAAATAGCCTTGGGAGCAGAAGAAATGCAGGTGCCCACCACACTGACCTTCTTGTTCTGAGAGGATTTGCTCCAAAGAGGAAGGAGAATGAATGGGACAGAGGAATCTTGCCCCAGGTTTTACCTCAGCTCAAAACCAGACAGTGGAGCAGCAAAAAGCCATTTGCCAGGAAAGGAAAGCAAACCAGGTGGCCGATCCAATGCCATCTCACTTTTTTGGATCCTTCCTGTGTCCAATCCAATGGCATTTTGGGACCTTCCTGTTCTTCACTCAAACCCCTGCTTCAAACTGCCCTGTTCTTGGCAGTGTGTCCCTCCCCTGGGAAGCAGGAGGACTGGCATGTGTGAACGTGGCAAATAAGTGTAACAAACCCCAGATTTCCAGTCTCTGCCCTGGGATGACCCAAGATCCTTCTTCAAAAACGCCTCTCCAGAGGGGCTGAGGACAGAGGGGACCGTGTCCCCGCACTGGTGTCACTTCCCGGGGAGGTGCTGCCACAGCAATACCTGGATGTGAATGACCAGTTTTGCTCGCGGTCAGAGAAAATGATTCCTCCTCTTCTTCCTCCAGCTCCAAAGGCCGTGGTCCTCCTGCAGCATGGCCTGGTGTTGGAGGGAAGCAACTGGGTCACCAACTTGCCCAACGCCAGCCTGGGCTTCATCCTCGCCGACGCCGGCTACGACGTCTGGATCGGGAACAGCCGGGGGAACAGCTGGTCACGGAAACACAAAGAGTTTGAGTTCTACCACCAGGAATACTCAGCTTACAGGTATTTTCCGTGGAACTGGAGGGTGGGCAGGTCCCTGGTACCCTCAGCGGTGCCTGCAGGCTGGAGGAGGGGTGCTGCCGACCGTCACACCCTCTGCCAGTGGGCAGAAACCGGGTTGCCCATTCCTGCCAGAGCTCTTGCCCGCACCCAAGTAGCCACGGCAAGGTCGGCAAGGGCGATTTTGTCACGCGCCTGTCTCCCCTGCAGCTTCCATGAGATGGCCATGTACGACCTTCCGGCGACCATCAACTACATCCTGCAGAAAACGGGGCAGGAGCAGTTGTTCTACGTGGCTTATTCCCAGGGCACCACCACAGGTACTGAGCAGGAGAGCAGACCTGGCAGAGCCACATCAGCTGTGCACCCCCGGTCTGGGAGTGCTCCTAAAACCTTGGTCAGGGGGGGTGATGTCCAGGAGCATCAGGAGGCAGCTTTCCCTGGAGGAAAAATCAGACAAATAGCCTTGGGAGCAGAAGAAATGCAGGTGCCCACCACACTGGCCTTCTTGTTCTGAGAGAATTTGCTCCAAAGAGGAAGGAGAATGAATGGGACAGAGGAATCTTGGCCCAGGTTTTACCTCACTGTTGTTTGGCACTTCCAAACAACAGAAGGGGAAAGAGCAGGTCGTTGCTTTAACAGAAGGGTTTTGAGCAGTGGCAGCCCCAAACTGGGCGCATCCCATTGCTGCCAGAGCCCGACCTGCTAGAGCCACCTCCGAGGGGGCTTCTGATGGGCACACACAGCTGGGAGTCGACAGCTCCCTCAGAAACGACAGGGCAGGGTCTGCCTCCTTCTCCCTCACGCAGGTTTCATTGCCTTCTCATCCATTCCCGAGCTGGACCGCAAAATCAAGATGTTTTTCGCCTTGGCTCCGATCACCGCGAACTCCAACATGAAGTCACCCTTGGTCAGGGCGTTTGACCTTCCCGAGGCGCTGATTAAGGTCTGTCCTCACCACACGTGAGGCGTGAGGGGGAGGAGGGACTGGGAGGTCACCTGAGACACGCGGTGCTTGTACATCACCTCCACCTCCCTGCCCTCTGTGCTTGTGCCTGTGCTCTGAGCCTGCAGGGCTCAGATGTAAATCATCTTCCTGTCCAGCCTTAATCAGAGAAGAACTATTGATAGGAATCGGTTTTGGGTCCCTTCTCCTAGGAGAAACCTCACCTAGGAAGGTCAGGGCTCTTCCAGGGCCATGGCCATTTCTGAAAAGCCAGAGTGACAAAGCACAGCAAAGCTGTCAGCAACTTTCAGGGGTGAGCAAAGAGGTGGGGGGCACCTGGAGGCAAAAGGGAACGTGAACCCCACTGACCCACCCCTCTGACTTCCACAGCTCATTTTTGGACAAACAGTGATCTTTGATAAGGACGAGGTCTTGAAGCAGGTGATTTCCAGAGCGTGCACCTACCCCCCGCTGAAAAGCCTGTGCTCTTTGGTGTTTTACCTGCCCGGCGGCTTTACCAACAGCCTAAACGCGGTAGGTACACTCCAGCTTCCCTCTCCAGAGATCTGCTTTCTCACTGTCCCAGCCCGAGCTGTCAGTCTGCTGCCTCCACATGGCCCTTCACGTCTTTGATGGTTAGAAAAATTCAGGCTGGAGGCACCAGGGTGGGGGTTTCTTAAGGAGAGCGTTGGTGTCATTCCTTGAATATTCCAAGAAGGAAACACATTAGGGACACCACATGGAGCTACTGCTGTGAGTTGAGCTTTGTCTTTGCAAGAGGATCCTGAGCACGAGCATGGAGCCTTCTTCCTTTGCCTTGGAAACCAGGCAGGCCCCTACCGTGGCCCAGCCTCCCACGGGAATTGCTCAGCTGGCTGCAGGGAGCCCTACAGCTCTGGGTGAGCCTGTGAGTGAGGCTCGTGTGGCCGGGGAACAGGATTGGTTTTATTTCCAACGTGGATCTCTCTGGGGCAGAGAGCAAACCTCTCCCACGGTTTCTTGCAGAGCCGCGTCGACATCTACCTGGCCCGCTACCCCGATTCCACATCCCTAAAGAACATGTTGCACTGGCGCCAGGTAACATTCCTGTTCTCCTCCCTCTGCCCAGGGGGTTGGGAATCATCCCCCACTGCTCCCCCTGCAGAGCTGTACGAGGGAGAGAGAGGAAAGCTGCCCTGAAGTTATTTATTCCCACAAAAGAGGTCTGAGAGTGCTTGGGGCGGGTAGGAGGTGGAGGCGGAACAAAGGCTGGTGATAAAGCAGGACGGGAGATGCCAGAGGAAAGGCTGAGGGTCAGTGAGACCACTAATGATAACAACTAATTACTGAGAACGTTCAACTCGCGTCCTCCCGCTGGTGGCATCGACCACAACGCACCAAGAACTTGCCCAAAGGTCTGGTTCACGTCTCCTTCGAGGCTCTTGGCCTTGGGTTCTTCCCAGTGGGTTTCCACGCCGAGCCCTTCCTGGGGCTGAGCTCTCCTCCCAAAATCCAGAACCAGATGTAAAAACTCGCTTCCCTGAGCCTCGGTGGCAGGAGGGGGCAGTGCAGTCCCCCCGCCACCTCTTCCTTAAAGACCCCTCCAGTGCATGGGTGATAAATGTAACTCTGCTCCTTTTCCAGCTGTATCACACGGGGGAGTTCAAGCGTTACGATTACGGCAGTGACAACGTGCTTCATTACAACCAGGTGAGAGGGAGCCTTGCTCCAAGGGAAAATAAATACATATTGCAGTGACAATATCGCAGTGGCTGAGGCTGAGTTTGGAGCTTCGAGCAGCCTGGGCCAGAGGAAGGCGTCCCTGCCCACGGCAGCTTGGAACGAGATGATATTTGAGGTCCATTCCAACCCAAACCCTTCCGTGATTCCATGAATTACACGGTGTTCATGGAATTTACTTATTTTATGGTGTTCGTGGAATTTAGGAGAAGCAGGTTTGTAACTTTCTCACCAAAAAAAAAGTCACTCAGAGATGACTTTTTGACCCTCTGGTGAAAAGCTCAGGAGCCCAGGGCATAGTGAGGCTCCCTGGAGACAGCTCTGCTCCGTATCCCTTGGGATAAGGGAGAAATTCCAAGCAACCACCAGGATGCACTTCGAATTTTTGGCTTGCCCTTGACCTCCCTCCTGTCTTCCAGAGCACTCCTCCCTTCTACGAGCTGGAGAACATGAAAACCCCGCTGGCTGCCTGGTATGGGGGCAAGGACTGGATTTCGGCCCCTGAAGACGTGAACATGACCCTGCCCCGCATCTCCAACGTGGCCTACAAAAAGTACATCCCCGAATTCGTCCACTTTGACTTCCTCTGGGGCAAGCAGGTCTACGAGCAGGTGTACAAAGAAATGCTTGACCTGATGGAGAAGAACGCCTAGAGCTGCAGCAGTGATTGCTGGCTTCTCAAGGACTTCTGGGGCTTCTTTCATTTTGGGGGGGGGAGAAAAAAAAAAGTGAAGAAAAACTGGGGGGAAAAAGCTCAATAAACTGCTGCACTTGGTTTGGATTGGTATTGCTCTGGCCAGTGAGGGAAACCAGCCAATCCAAAGACTGGGAAAGCACCCTGGACTGAGGTTCAGTCGGCCGAGGCCCTCACACCCTGAGTCTCCCCGGTGCCTCACTCGGGTTCCCAGCAACAACCGATTTCAGCAGAATTCGGCTCCCTCGTTGAGGACTCTGGGCTCCTGGAGCTTGGGCTCCCAGCTGCAAACAGCTGGACAGAAGCTCCGTGCCCTCCTGGACGCTGGTGTCCCACGGGAGCGGCTCTACTGGGATCAATCCCCGTGGTGGATGGATCCCGCGGAGCTTCACTCCCCTCCTGGCAACGCTCCCACACCGAGGATCCCAACACCCCGGCGTTCTCTGCCTTCACCCGCGGTCCGAAGGAGCCGTGAACTCCCTGCCTGCTGACAATGAAGAGTGGCCACGGGTTGTTTTCCATGGGAACTGCCTGTTTCACTGACACAGGGAACGTCTTTCCCAGATCCACGCTGGTTTGGGCAACCTTGCTCGGACACAGCGGAGTTTCAGTAAGTTCTACCAAGAAACATCACTTTGCACCACTTTAAGCAACTCTGAGGCACAAACCCAGCTGGAAAGGCCACCTTTTGCTGCCTCTCAGGGAATGCTTTCGTGGGAGACAGAAGAAGGGTGTGGTGGGAAGCGGTAACGAGTCTAAATCTGATTTCAGCTTCTGGATTAAATTATTAATAATACCTTGATCAGAGGAGGAATTGTGAATTTGCCTGTTTGGGTAACTATCTTCTTAAAATATGGCTGGGAGCAAGCAGGGCAAAGGATAAGGTCCTCTTTCCACAAAGATGTATAAAAAATTAATAATTATTATTAATAATAATAATAATAGTAATAATAAAATTGGATAAGGTCTACTGGGCTCTGTGTGGTTGTACTGTTAACTAGAGGTTAAAACTCTGGAGAAATTGTTCCCTTGGGAGGGTGGGCAGGCCCTGGCACAGGGTGCCCAGAGCAGCTGAGGCTGCCCTGGATCCCTGGCAGTGCCCAAGGCCAGGTTGGACATTGGGAATTGGAGCAGCCTGGGACAGTGGAAGATGTGGAATGAGACAGGCTTTGAGGTCCCTTCCAACCCAAACCGTTCCAGGATTCTGTGGGTGTGGGGGTTTTCAGCACACTCTTACCACATGCAGGTGAGGGAGAGCTGCTTGCCCAATGCTCTTCCTGCTCAGGGATAATTTCCAGTGGCTGCTCCTGCTGGCAGATGCCCACGGTGCCACCAGCACCTCCCGCCCCGCGCCCTGCAGGGAAGAGGCGTGTGGTGAGGAGGGTATCGAGCCCAGCTCAGCTGCTGCTCTCCAGAGCCAAACCGTGGGGTTTTAGCAGCAGAGTTCCATCCAGGTGTCTGGAGATGGTGGCACAGGGCTGGTGCTGCCTTGTGGTACACCAGCAGTGGGCTCTGCTTGAGTTACCACCTGTGAAGTGTTTCGCTTTCTACCCTTGCAGCTGGAACTGGCCGCAGAAGAAAACAGGCCGGGGTGAGGCAATGCCGGGGCGCAGGAATGAGGCCGTAGGTGAGATAGGATCTGCCTGGAGTGCCAGTGATTAGCCACCTCACTTAGGACATTTGTAACGACATCTTGTGCTGTGTGATCAGCTGCTCCCGGCAGGGCCGTGCCCTGGAGCAGCATCTTACAGGACCGCACCGCGCTCATGCCACGGATGGCGATGCAAACGCAGGAGGGCTTCTCCACCCAGGCGAACAAACACCCAAAGATGCTGGCAAGATCTTTCCCCAGCAGAGTTCTGAAAAGCTTGCTGAAAATTAGAGTCACAGGGTCCTTAAGAGACCCCTAAGATCGTCAAACCCAACCTTGCTCCTCACCACACCACGTCCCCCGCTGCCATTTGTTTAAGTTTGCTTTAAAAGCACTGACTTTTAACTTTTAACTTTTACCAGACAGATACCCTGTGGTGATTGCACAGGGTGTCACCGAATCATGGAGTCATGGAATGGTTTGGGTTGGAAGGGACCTTAAATCCCATCCAGTGCCACCCCTGCCATGGCCAGGGACACCTTCCACTGTCCCAGGCTGCTCCAAGCCCCAATGTCCAGCCTGGCCTTGGACACTGCCAGGGATCCAGGGGCAGCCACAGCTGCTCTGGGCACCCTGTGCCAGGGCCTGCCCACCCTCCCAGGGAACAATTCCTTCCCAATATCCCATCCAGCCCTGCCCTCTGGCACTGGGAAGCCATTCCCTGTGTCCTGTCCCTCCAGCCCTTGTCAAGAGTCTCTCCCCATCTTTCCTGTAGCTCCTTCAGGCCCTGGAAGGCCACAATGAGGTCACCCCAAAGCTTCTCCTCTCCAGGCTGAACAATCCCAGCTCTCCCAGCCTTTCCTCCCAGCAGAGCTGCTCCATCCCTCTGATCAATTTGGTGGCTTTCTCTGGACTGGCTCCAGCAGATCAATGTCCTACATATCTCAGCCCATGGTGATCAATTCGACCTCTCACCCTCAGACCTCCCAGCGCAGCACAAAGCCTTCACCACCCTTTTCACCCTCCCTGTGTGGGCAAACCAGCCTCGGTCACACACCTCCACGTGGGGAGGATGTTGATCACTCAGCCTCTGTTCAATTTTCTCCCAGATGTGCTCACGCAGAGCGTGTCACATGAGGCCGTGAGGGCTGTGTCACATGCCCCTCGGGGCACAGCAGTGTCACCACGCTGGCTGACCTGTCCCTTCCCACCAGCACACGGTCAGTGCAAGGAACAGCAGCACTTGTGGAGTGGAGCACAGGGCCAGCCCCAGCCCGGAGAGGTGCTGAGCACCCCTACCAGGGCCAGCCCCAGCCTGGAGAGGTGCTGAGCACCCCTACCAGGGCCAGCCCCAGCCTGGAGAGGTGCTCAGCACCCCTACCAGGGCCAGCCCCAGCCCGGAGAGGTGCTCAGCACCCCTACCAGGGCCAGCCCCAGCCCGGAGAGGTGCTGAGCACCCCTACCACAGCCTCCTTCCCACAGGCACGGGCTTGGAGGGAAGTGGTGCTTCTGCAAGTAATCCAAAGATTGCTCTGGTGCCCGCTTCAAGCAGCATGCTGGCCCGTGGGGTTATGTAGAAACTGATTTGTCCCAGGGTTAATCTAGGACAAGGTTTCATCGAGTTATGACAGATGGTGTGCTGCCTTTTCACATCTTTCTGATCCTCAGCGGCCTGACGACAATTTCCAGTGGCATTGCTGGGTAGAGCCCGACTTTCATTTGGTTGAAAACACTTTGCTTTCTTATTTCAGGAACTCACAGCAATTTCTGTGTCCTTTCCCACGTAATTTTCGAATTTTGAGTTTGGTAGATGAATCTCTGAGAGAGAGACCCTGGTCTTTGAGACTCGCATTTTCATTTGATGGGACTCCAAGCAGGTGGGGATGGGACAAGGCCATGGAAAGTCACAGTGAGCTGAAATCGAGGTCAGATGTAATTATCTCCACAACTTCACAAGCCAGTGTTGGTCTTCGTGACTCTCCTCCCAGGCAACCACTGACAGAACGAGAGGACGCTCATTAAGCTGTGCCAGGGGAAGTTTAGGTTGGACACCAGGAGAAAATTCTCCACTGGAAGAGTGGCTGGGCACTGGAATCGTGTGCCCAGGGAGGTGGTGGAGTCGCCGTCCCTGGACATGTCTGACAAAGCCTGGCCGTGGCACTCAGGGCCGTGGCTGGGTTGGTGACGTGGTATTAGGTCACAGGTTGGACTTGGTGATCTCAAAGGTCTTTTCCAGCCTGGTTCATTCTGTGGTTCTGTGACCATCCCTGACCCTGGACTATGCCCTGTGGGACGTGTTGCTGCTCCCTAAAGGTCTCTGATAGCCCTGATCAGGGCTTTGGCAAAGCTGAGCCACATCAGCTTTTCTCCAATATGCTGGAAAATGATCTCAAGAGCACTATGGCACCAAGTTTGAAAACTGTAGGTATTTCTGTATTGAGAAATTTTGCCCAAGTTGTCCCAGGTCTCTTCACCCACAAACCAAACCCTTTTAGCTGTAAAACACGCTTTAAAGCCAATTGTACAACAAAGAGAGATCAGGGAAGGAGTACAAGAAGTTCAGGGTTGTTCTGGGCTCTTCTGAACACAGGAGCAGGGGAGGAATGACCAGAGGAAAACCACCAGTGATCACATCTCCATGATTTCCCAATCCACACTCGGGAAGGTTTATGCTTTTGTTTATTCAATTCCATCACGGTGAACGAAGCGATTGCGCGAGCAGCCCTAACGAGGCGTTGTGAAAAGATCAGCTGCCTCCTCAGGCTCCACCGTGCAACTCCAGCGGGAGCAAAAGCCCTGCTGAATGAGTAAAGCAGACACATCCCAGCCCAGCCGAAGGGACTTTACACCAGGAGAGGCACAAGCAGATAAGGACTGCTTCCCTCATCAGGTTTATCTCGAGCCGTGTTCCCCAAGGTTGCTGCGAGGGAGCTGCACTTGTCTGGCAGGGATTGCTCAAGAGCTGACATTCTCTCGTTGCTAAAATCAGGATGAGACTCCCTCTCCCAGCCCAGGATGCCGGGGCCAGGTGACCTGTGACCAGCTTGCCCTTGTGCTTGGCAAGAGGCACCAGCCAGCATCCTGGGCACAGTCTGGTGGCTGCACATGTGGGAGAGCAGTGGGAGGAACAGCAGGGCAGGAGCTGGGGGAAAGGGGAGCACGGACAGCCCAGGACATGATTAAGCCCAGTCCCAGCGCTGCTTGCACCATGATGTGCCTCAGAGGTGACTCAGCAGCAGCAGACCTGCCCCTGTGGGACAGCAGTGGGGACACAGCCGATTCCACGGGCTGTTTCCCTTCCTGTTGTGCCAGCAGCAGGCGGGGCTGCAGTCCTGTGATGCCTCAAAGGAGGAAATGAAAGGCATCCAGCAGCAATGCTGCCTTATATCTGTGAGGTGTGAAGCTGACGACATGCAGAATCAACACATCACACCAGAGGATGCAACTTTCGGTTCTTAAAGGGCCTTAGAGGCCAAGAAAAAGATGGGTTTGGGCCTCAGGCAGAGCCCAGGAAGCTCATGGATCACTCGTCAGCTGGAAACCCTTGCCTTCCACATCACACCTTGACCAGCCCTCATGGACACACATCCCTCCAAGAATCCTGGAGTCCTGGAGTGGTTTGGGTGGGAAGGGACCTTAGAAATCACCTCATCCCACCCCTGCCATGGGCAGGGACACCTCCCACTGTCCCAGGCTGCTCCAGGCCCCAATGTCCAGCCTGGCCTTGGACACTGCCAGGGATCCAGGGGCAGCCACAGCTGCTCTGGGCACCCTGTGCTGAGGCCTGCCCACCCTCCCAGGGAACAATTCCTGCCCAATATCCCATCTGAACCTAACCTCCTTCAAGTCCTCAAAGGCCTTCATTCCTCCCTTTGACTAAGCTGCACCAGAGTTCCTCAGTCAAAATCCAGCTGCTTTTTTTTGGCACCTTCTCTCCTTCCACCGCAGGTAGAATAACTCCAGGTGCTGAATCACCCACTCAGCTCAGCACTGACACACTGCTCCAATGGCCTCATTCCTCAGCCTGAGGATGCCAGAGAAGTCTCTGCTGCCTTTCCCACCTCTGTTACTATTATTTTATTACACTATCACTGCTACTTAATACCTCCCCTAGATAAGGAGTAGTGGAGTTGGAAGGCAGCAGTGTGGGCAGCAGGGGAGGGGGGGATTCTGCCCCTCTGCCCCTGTGCTCAGCTGAGACCCCCCTGGAATTCTGTGCACAGTTCTGGTGCCCCCAACGTAAGAAGGACATGGAACTGTTGGAGCAGGTCCAGAGGAGGCCACTGAGTTGCTGAGGGGACTGGAGCACCTCCCCTGGGGAGCCAGGCTGGGAGAGCTGGGGCTGCTCAGCCCGGAGAGGAGAAGGTTGTGTGGAGACCTCACAGCTCCTTCCAGGGGCTGAAGGGAAGCTGGAGAGGGACCCTGCAGCAGGAACTGGAGGGACAGGACACAGGGAATGGGTTCAGACTGCCAGAGGGCAGGGATGGATGGGATATTGGGAAGGAATTGTTCCCTGGGAGGGTGGGCAGGCCCTGGCACAGGGTGCCCAGAGCAGCTG
Source organism: Mohoua ochrocephala (assembly GCA_013398855.1). Taxonomy (NCBI): domain Eukaryota; kingdom Metazoa; phylum Chordata; class Aves; order Passeriformes; family Acanthizidae; genus Mohoua; species Mohoua ochrocephala. The sequence continues at coordinate 11,715 of VZTA01023991.1, read as the reverse complement.
TGGCTGCCCCTGGATCCCTGGTAGTGTCCAAGTCCAGGTTGGACATTGGGGCTTGGAGCAGCCTGGGACAGTGGGAGGTGTCCCTGCCCATGGTGGGGGGTGGGAAGTGGATGAGTTTTGAGGTCCTTCCAACCCAGATGGTTCCATTCCAGCATTCTTTGACTCTGCGTAGTGGGATTTTTGTGCTCACGGGTGAGGGAAGACACTTCCAACAGCCCAGAGCAGGTGCAGGCACAGAACCAAGGCAGTGAAGGAGTGGAGGCCCTGGCCACACGTGCCCCGAGGAGGACGGCACCCACACCTCGTGCCAGCGGCTGCGGCACCGGCGGAACGTCCCAGGGATGGAGCAGCCTGGGCTGCCTCACAACGCTCATGGGCAGCTCACAGCAGCACGGGCAGGCAGCCTGACCCACAGCCAGGGAGGGCACACGCTGGCACAGCCAGCCACGGGCTCGGGCCTCCAGGTGGCCACCAAGGCAGGGAAAGGATGGCCACGGGCTGCAGGTGGGGAACAAACACCTCTGCTCTCTGCAATACCTGTGGCTGGGGCCAAGCACACTTTTGGTGTTGCACCAGCTCTCCCCCACACCGCTGGCTGCTGCTGAGACCTTCAGCTTGGTGCTCTTCCAGAAGGGACATTCAGCCTGCTGCTCTTCCAGGAGGGACATTCAGCTTGGTGCTCTTCCAGAAGGGACATTCAGCCTGGTGCCTTCCAGAAGGGACATTCAACCTGGTGCGTTCCAGAAGGGACATTCAGCCTGGGGTGTTCCAGAAAGCCCTGCAGAGCTTCTGCGAGTTGCCCCTTTGCTAACACGACACCTTTAGGGCCTCAGGGCCGTGAGGGGGCTGCCTGGGCCACTGTCACTTTCCCGGGGGGTGGAATGACCAAGTGTCTCCCACCCAGGCTGGCAGCAGGGCCTGACCTGTCCTTGGGGTGTCCCTGGAGAGCTCAGCACGCTGCTGAGGCTTTGTAGAGCCTTTGGGTAGAGCCCAAGCGGTTTTGTTGCACCAGGAACTCTTCTAAGTGACCCTGGGAGTTAGGAAACGACCCTGGGAGTTAGGAAACGACCCTGGGAGTTAGGAAATGACCCTTTATTAGAAAATCTTCTGGCATTATTTTTTTTTTACTGTGGCTATCATGAGCTTAAGGTGCAACTCCATAGCTGGAACTCCGGCTGTGGCTGGAAACGCAGCCCTAATCCTCCGCAGGCACGAAAGTCACGGCCACACGGAGGGAGGTACCACAGGAGCGCCCAGCACCCATCTGCTAATTGGAGGGCACGTGACGAGGCACAGCAGGGTGCTGGCGTGGCTGGGCTCTGACACAACGTGGTCCTTTTAACTCTGGCAGTGACAGAGCCACCAGCACTGCCACCACAGCCTGCTCGGACGCGCCAGCGGGCTCTGCCTGGTAACGTATTTCCCTCCGTGTCCCTCAGATTTGCATCCTCTCCCCGAGGGGGAAAAAGCATCGGTTGCTCTTTGTTACTTTTGGTCTTAACTCGCATCTTGGTGGCACCATGGGGAGGTTTCCTGGGGAGGTTTCAGAGGGCAGGGAAGCCTCACGGTGTGGGAGAGCCACTGGGAGGACGAGGAGGGAGGCAGAGAGCAATTCACAGTCCATGCTGCCGGGCTGAAGTTGAGCTCTAACTTTTGAGAGCCCGGCAAAACGTTAGAAATCATGTATAATATTAACTGTGTGCATTGGAAATAGACCTCTGCTCAGCTCAGGAGTATCTGAGGAGAGCAAAAAGGTTTCTGTTTCTTTCAGGCTACACTTGTTTAACAAATAATCTTCCTACGAGGCTCTACCCGTTTCAGTTCACAGGATCCTTCTGTTTACAGTGAGTTTTGGGTACAAAAGCTAAGCAATAGAGAAATAAGAAAAGTATAGACACAGTCATAGCCCGGCCACCCTAAACGTGTTCCTTCCATAGCACAAACTCCCCCTTTAGATTCATTTCCTCTGTGAGACAACTGGCCCAATGGTATCGGTTTAGTTCTTGTATTGCACAGCTTCTTGCCATTAAAAATATAAAAAAAAAGGGTCCTGCCTAGTACCAGATCCTGTCTGTGCAGAGGAGGATAAAAATTCTCGTGTGGACTGTTAAAGAAAACTGAAATTGGGAATTCCCTCCACTTTCCTGGCCCAGAAAATGATGTGTGATGTTCAGATACGTGAGGAACTTAAGCCATCATAACCAAGTAGAAACAAACATTCATATCAATTCTGATAACGATAATAATAATAATAATAATAATAGTAAACAACGATAATAACAACAACATTGGCGTTGCTGTTTTTGTTGTTGTTATTCTTGTCGTTGCTCCTATTCCTGTTATTGCTGTCATTAGCGTTATTTTTGTTGCTGCTGTTGTTATTTAACACAGGCACAAGATGTGGCTGTTCATCGCAATCCTGGTTTTCACACAAGCACCCACGAGCTCCGAAGGCGCCACCGAGCAGAAAAAGGCTCCGAACCCCGAGACTCTCATGAACGTCGTAAGTCAGGGGAGCTTTGAATTTCCAGTCTGAAAGCCCGGGCACGTCCAGCGGGAGGAGAGGGGGTTGGAAGGCACGTGGAGAGGGCTGGCGGTGTTGAGCTGTTGCGATATGACGCTGCCTCCACACCATCATTAACGAGCTCCTCCTCCTCCTCCCGGCAGAATTAAGCGCAATTATCGGCAGGGCAGTTAGAGATGGGGATGATCCCGGGCTGGATTTGATCCGGTATCTCCCCAGAGGGTAGAAATTTGTGCGCGGCTCCTCTCCTTCGGCTGCAGCAAATCGCTCAGGGCCATGTCCGGGTGAGCCCTGGGAGCCTCTGAAGCTGGGTTTAGCTGGGCCCGGGACGTGGGCAATAAATTTGCTGCAAATTAATCTTTCCCGCCAGCCTCGTGACAAAGGGAGCATACAGCGATGTGTGGGCAGGACCCCAGCTGGGTTTCACCAGGCGGAAACTTCCCAATCTGGGGAGTTTTCAGCACAAATGAAGCTCAGGCAGAGCCTCGGGAGCCCTGCAGCGAATCCCATGGGGTTTATCCCATTGCCCTTCCAGTCAGCCCAGCTCGGCAGGTTCCATGTGCCCCACCGCCTTATCTGCCCGGCACATCAGCCGGAGCCTGATGTGACATGTGCTGCCGTCGGTGTCAGGCGGCAGGAAATCGGCGGCGGCCGTCAGGAAAGCGGGCTCGGGCGTCAGTAAATCCTTTCGGTTTCAATCGCCGTGCCTGGAACCGTCCCAAGCCCTGCAGCCGCCCACGGCTGAGCGCCTCCTCTTCCCTCGGGCACATCGCCGGGGCGGGACTCGGGCAGAGCATCCTCTGTCACCAAAAGCCCTCGGCTGGTGCAGAGACACCCCGGGCACAGCCAGGTCCCAGAACTCCGGTTTTACCGAGGGATGTGCTCTTGGAGCCAGACAAGCACCTCGGAAATTTTCCACCCGGGTTTTTCTTCCCCCAGAGCCAAATCATCTCCCACAGAGGGTACCCCAGCGAGGAGTATGAAGCGCTGACTCGTGACGGCTACTACATCCGCCTAAACAGAATTCCTCACGGAAGAGAAAAGCCTGACAGGAGCCAGCAAACAAAGCCCTGGACAAAAGCGGGTGAACGGATGAACCCGGCCGGGCCGGGGGAATAGCCATTGTTAGAGCAAAAAACACCAAATCCGTGGGATTCCTCCAGTTTAGGGCCAAAGCTGTGGCACCAGGACGTGCCACCCAAACGCCCATTTGGCACGTCCCCTGGCAGCGCAAGGAAGAGGCTTTGCGTGCCTTAATTTGGGGTGAGTGAACAGAGGGACTCCGGTTCAATGAAATGTGCTGTTTCTTTTGCACCCAGGGGCCAGGCCAGTGGTGTTTCTCCAGCACGGGATATTTGGAGAAGGCAGCGTCTGGGTGGAAAACCTGGCTAACAACAGCCTTGGCTTCATCCTGGCAGACTCTGGCTACGACGTGTGGCTGGGAAACAGCCGGGGCACGAGCTGGTCCCGCAGGCACCGGCGCCTTTCAGCTGACCAGGTGGAATTCTGGGATTTCAGGTGGGCTGGAGCGCGTTACAAAAGCCTGGCAGCGTTCTCTGCCTGTCACCAAGCTCTAGGCAGAGGTGGGCGCCTCCGAGCAGGCAAGTCAGAGCACCCGATCCTGGCACAGCCTCCCCCGGCCAGGATGCCGGGACCGGAGCAGACCTGCCTGCTGACACGGTGCCAGCACCTCCCTGCAGCTGCCGGGAGCACGGGGCACCGCTGCCCGCGTGGGGACACGCAGAGACACCGGCCCTGCCTCGGGGGCGTCCACGGGGACACCACCGACATGGCCACGAGTGTCACTGCCACCTCCCCTGCTCCTAGACCTTGTTGCCCCTTGTCCCCAAGAACAAATTTTTAATCTCTCTCCAGAGCTAATCCTCAGAGCAGGTTGCCCAAGCTCCTGAACAGGCTTCCAGAAGAACCTCACACAGCAGGTCTGCCCTTCGCCACGTCCCACCAACAGGCACACGGGCAGGACCCGGTGCTCCATTCCCCTCTGGGAAAGAGCACCCCGGGGAGCAGAGCTGGTGCTGTAATCCTGGTGGGAGCCAGCTCTGGGGCTGCAGAGAGGCTGGGTATGGCACTGGAATGCTGGCCAGGCCCTGCACGACCTATTTACTGCTCGCCACGGCCGTGGGAGGACTCAGCCCTCTCAGGGGAGGATGATGCCACGGCAGGAAGGATCCATGCCAGGAGTTTCCTCCTGGAAAATCATGCCCCGGTTGTTGAGCCGGGCAATGCAGGGCAGCCAAATCTCACAGGCGAGTTTTCCCTCCTGTCGTTGCCTCGTGACCGACGTCCCCCCCTCCCCGTGTGTTGCAGCTTCCACGAGATGGCAATGTACGACCTGCCGGCCGCCATCGACTTCGTGCTGCAGAGAACGGGGCAGAGGCAGCTCCACTACGTTGGCTACTCGCAGGGCTGCACGATCGGTGCGTTCCCAGGGGCTGTGGTGTCTGTCAGCAGAGAGCAGAGGGGTCTCCTCCGTGCGGGCTCAGCACTGAAGTGCCTGCTCAGCCGAGGGAATAAAGGTGTTGCCTCCCTCTGGGCATCTCTTGCGCCAGTGTTCAGCAGGCAGGTGGCGAGAGATCTCAGATTCCCGAGCGGAGATAAGTAATTAAGCAGACCTGGGTCCGAGTGAACGCTCGGATTAAGCACCTGAGGAAAGATGGAGCAAGCCTGAGGTTGTTTTTCTGTTTCCTCAGCGTTTATTGCGTTTTCGTCCATGCCCGAACTGGCTCAGAAAGTCAAAATGTTTTTTGCCCTGGCTCCAGTAGTGACAGCCAAGCACGCCAGAAGTCCCCTCATGAAGATTCACTTCCTCCTGGACCACGATCTCAAGATGATTCCGGTAAGGGATTACTCCGTGCCCTTCTGCCCCAAAACTCACTGGTTCTAGAGACGGGATCGTGCCCAGGCACAGCCTCTGGGGCTCTCTGATGCAGCAGAACACAGTTAATTCCTGCTGATTTCCCAGCACAGACACGATTCAGGTGCACATACAGGCCTGGGTGGCCACTCTGCTGAGCACATGCCTCCCTTCCACCTGCGGGATGAAAGTGGTCTTTATATGGGGGTGCTCATAGGGACCCTAAACACCGGGAAAAGAGCAGCTTTGCCGTGTTGGTTCCATGAAAAACAGCCCCGGTGCTTTGGGGGGAGGTGGGGGGAAAGAGGAGAGCCGTGAGTACTGATTTCCCTGGTGCGTGTCCAGTCAGCATCAACTCCTGCACCGAGCTGTGCAGGTCCCTGTGGGGCAGGGGGGAAGAGGGGAGCGGGCAGGGGGGAAGGAGGGAGCGGGCT
>VZTA01023989.1:47571-87452 GCA_013398855.1 Mohoua ochrocephala | reverse complement strand
AAAAAAAAAAAAAATAGGAAAGAACTACTTGACAGTGTCACTTCGTGCGTATCCCTCGCAGGGGTTGAAATGTGCTGGGGGTAGCGCTGCCGGGAGAGCGGTTCCCAACCTGTCCCGGGACTGTGGGAAGCGCAGAGGGGCTGCCCCAGGGGCAGCGGGCGGGCGCAGAGCCCACCCTGCGAGCCAGGCAGAGCTGCTGCCGGGGATTTAACCCCTGCTCAGAGCCGACCGGTAACTTCTTTTTTTTGTTTGTTTTGTTTTGGGTTTGGTTTTTTGGTTGGTTTTTTTTTTTTTTTTTTTTGGGAGCAATTACTTTGTTGCCTTTAAAAATAGCACTGTAACCACCTTTTTTTATGATTAGCTGTAGTGTAACCTTTGTCCCTTCAAACTATGCAAGCTATGAAATGTAAATTAGGGATCAGTTAAAGATAGTTGATTATATTCAATCAGTTGACATTCATGCACTAACTGGAGTATATACAGATAAAGCTATTAGAGTGACTTGTATGCTAACAGCAAGATATAACATACCTACCTATTCTAAAAAAAATGACTATTAATATTGTATAACAGGACTGTGGGGGTTGGGAGGGAATGTTATCTCTTATCTTCTTAAAAGGGGATTTAAGATTTTTATAACTGTTTTTTCCATCAAACTTTAATATTTTTGTCAAATTTTTAGGTATTTAATTTGTAAAATAGATTTTACTTTGTACTGGCGTACAGAAAATAGGGGTTGATTTAAACTTTTTTGAAGCCAAGTGATCAAGTACATTTGTAATAAAAAGTCAATGGATCTATATCAGTCGTACTCACTGTTTTCATTTCTTGTACGTTCTAATGCAGTGGCGCTGTATGTCTCCCAAGGAAAAAAAAAAAATTGGGGAGGGGGGTGGAAGGAGAAGGCAAAAATGTCAGCATTGATGCTGCCAATTGATGCAACTTTGCGTGCGCAAGTGGCCCCTGGTCAGTGGAGATTTGGTAGATATGCATTTTTCCTAAAAACACGGTGCACTTTTTCCAGAAGGGTTTGATGCAAACCTGACGTTTTTTGGCATGTTCTTCACTTCACGCTTCCACCCTGGCGCCCGTAAACTCCAAAGTCGCCCTTTGGGAAGCGCCTTTCCCTGGCACTTCAGAAAAAGCAAAAACCAACCAAAGCAAAGCTCTGATTTCTTCTAAAGTGGTGAACTACAGCACATGATGTTTTTGCACCCTCACACGCTGTCTCCCTTCCTCCAAGGTCTGCCACTTGCTTTTCTCTAAGTTCAACAGGTCAAAGGTTTTTTTTTGTTTCATTTTTTTTTTTAAGTAAAATTGCCAAGTGTTTTGGATCGAAGACTTCAGCAGATCCACCGAGCTTGGATCCAACACCTTGCAGAGCACTGACATGATTATTTTTTGGTTGCTTGTTTGCTGTAAACCCAGCCCTCCCCTTCCCTGTCCCAGGGCATATACCAAATCTGATTGACTTGTCTGTGGCAGAAGTTGTGGGAGTCAGCAGGGAGAACAATGACATTAATGTACAAGAATGCTAAAACAGGTTTACATTTTAGGGGCTCTCGTCAAGCACGAAAACTCAAAAAGTATAACTAGAACCAACCAATCTCCTCGGTTTTGCTAGTCCTCCAGGTAGAAAGTGAGTCTCTCTTAGGTGAGTCGGAAAGAAGGCAGTGAAGGCAAATTCCTCCACAGCTGTGCAGTTTGCTCCTTCAAAAACCTGCTGCTTCCTCCCGTATTGGGTGGCTTTTGGAGAGGTAGGGCTCTGCCTGAAGCGCTGGGAGGTTCTCTTTTAAAAAGGCGCTGTCGAGAATTTTTCATTTTTAGAAACCCAGTTTGCAGCTTTTTTTTCTTCTTGCCTTTTTTTTTTCTTCTTCTTTTTTTTTTCTTCTTCTTTTGCTTTTTGTCAGGCTTACCCAAACTTTCCCTTTATTGTCTTACTCTCCTCCTTCGTTGGCTGCCTGCTCCTTGTTAACTCAGCTTGTGCAGCTGGAGGGTCACTGTTCCTGGTGGTGTTTGCACTATCTGGAAGAGGAGCCCAGTAGGTTGAAATTCTCATGCTGGGCTTTTTTTTATATCTTTTGCACACTCATTTCTCTCCCTAAAAGTTTTACTCTTCTTGGCTTCCTCCTGTAATGCGTGAAGATAGGTGAAGGGCTCTGAATTTTTGGTGGCAGAACAGAGAAACGGGCTGCACGCAAAGCGTTGTCACAATGTTTTGACAAAACCGACGAGGTAAACAAGCGAGTTCCATTTTTATTCCCGATTCCTTCTGCTGTTGCCATCTCCTGTGCCGCTTGCAACAATGAAAGAGAGTTTCTGCCCAGAGCTTTTTTTTTTTGTGGTTCCTTTTACTCTGCTCACTTGCACATGATTTAGCTCGCTGGCACCGCAAAATGTGCGTGGGTTGTGAGCGTGGCAAGGAGATACGTATATAGAGTTTAAAGCTAGTTAAGGTTAATTTAAATGGACTTCCAAAATTATAACCTTTTTAAAAAGCTCGTATTACCCAGAGCCTAATCTTTGGGCCTGAAGTTCACGGCTTTTATTTATTTTTTTTTTCTCTGAAGTGGTGTGCGTTGTGTTGGGATGGCTGAGGGTGATGGCGCAGGAAGGATGCTCCTCTCGCGTGGCAGCTCTCCGGAAGCTCCGCAGCTGGAGCCGGGCTGCCTGCTCTGCTCCCAGCAGAGGCTGCCTTCCCGCTCCCGTCCGTGCCAGATGGTCCTGGGTCCGCTCGGGGAGTTTCTCTTAGCCTGCCTATCCTTCTCCTTTGCTTGTTGTCTTTCCAAAGCATTTCGGTTCCTGATGGGACTGTGTGTTAGCAGCACTGCAGTCTGGGAGAAAGGCAGCTCACGTGAGGGCGTGCAGCGATCCCGCTTCTTGGGAATTACGAGTGGCCCACGAGGCTTTACTGGGCTGGTGTTGCTTGTTGGTAGTGCAGAACAGCTGCAGATACCAGAGAGAAGTAAAGGCCGAATCATCCATTTGCAGGGGTTCACGGTGTTACTTCTCCAGTGGCATTCTGGATATTTTACTGCAGTTTGGATGGCATAGAAGTCGGTGCTGGAGGAGTGCATTGGAAGGGAAAGGATGAGCGGGTTGGTGTTTGGGCAGGTGTGGTGCTGTCACTAACGAAGGCGTTTCCTGAGCCGGCAGACCTCAGGCTGGGTGAAAAGAGTTTGTCCCAGGGGAGGAGCTCCCAGCAGTTACAGCAAAGGTGGTGTCTCTCTGGAGGGTGGGAAGAGGCTTTCGGAGCGAGGTGGGAGATTGGATGTGGCAGAGATGGATGGCCAAGGTACACCTGGGCTGCCATGCAAGGGCTTCAGCATCAGCACAGCTATGGGGGATGGCACTTAGAGAAGCCCATGAGAGCCTGATGACGGTGGCTCTTTGCCACAAGCAGCTGAGGGGTGTCAGGGAGCTGGTCCCAGGGGATCGTGGAGCAGCAGGGGCTGAGCTCCCCGGCTGGGGTAGCTCTGCTAGTCCCATCGTTGCAGTTTGGTGGCTGAAGGCAGACGAGCATTTTGTGTTTTGGAAGAGTCAAAGTATGTCACTCCCACCTCTATAAAAGTAGTAACCGGTTGTGTAGCCTGTTTGAGGCAAAATATCACAGAAGAGGGAGAGTCGAAGTCATACGGCAAGAAACGAGGCGTGTTTTCACGGAAAAATGTCAGCTGGAGATTAAGTGAAAAAAGATAAAGATAGAGGACTTTTGGCCCCACTATCTGTCTTTTGAATGTTGACTGATTAAAACAAGACAGAGTGAATGGCTGGATATCCCCGAACAATGCTTCACTGTCCCTCTGCAGATCGATACTGCTGGCTCTCCTTTACCCAGAGAGGGGATCTGCTCCTGGCCAGCCGAGATGGAGCCTGCTCAGGCTGGCTGTAGATTCTGCCTGCGTGTGGGTGTTGTCTCATTTTGGGTGACCAGACATCAGCTGGGCTGTGGCAGTACCTCTGCAGCTGAATCGGGCGTGTGGCTCGGTAGGGAAGTTCTGCTGTCCCTGTGTCGTGTACCTTGGAGCAGTCTCAGAGCGCAAGACCCGATACAGTCTGGGTTTAACTAAGACAAGTTCTACCAACCAGTGGGCTTTAGGTTTATCAGACCAAGCTAGAGCTGGCAGGAGAGGGAAGTATCCAAAACACAGATAGCTCTCGGGTCCTGAGCAGGGACTGCTTTGGTGTTGAACTCAGCTCTGGCTGTGCTGCTGGCTCTGGCCATTTCCACACCTGGTCTTGAGGCTTCGGTTCATGACATGTGGTGAACCTCTGCTCCTTTCTGGATCAGCCATCAGCTGGGAGGTTGCTTGGTTTGAATGGGAATCTGCTGGATCTCCCCAGCAAGGAACTCGGTCTTCACTCAGGCAATTCCTTGGCTTTGCTGGTGATCAGTTGGTTTGCTGTCCATCCCGACATCAGCTTTGCAAAAATAAACACCTTAGGCCTGTCTGAGTCTTAGGCCCCATAGCAGACTGAAGTGCAAACAGGACTGGCTGCAACGCTGGCAGTGGGAGTTTCTGCTGAGTCTCCCTGGCTGTGGCATTGAAGCATTTTTTTCTTGAAACACTATCTTGAAATATGCAGGAAGCAAAAAAAAAGCCAGCTTCATTCTTTCTGTTCGAGATTGGAGAGGTGAGAGGTGTGGATTTACATCTGCAGCGAGGAAGGATGTGCCCCTCTTGGCTGGGGAGACCTCGGAGGGAGGTGGCTGTTTTGGGAGCGGATCCAGTGCGTGCCGCTGGGACGGCAAGTGCATGACTTGGAGAGATTCAGACAGCTTTTTGGGAAAAACCTCCTTGTGTTGAAATGTCATCCCAGTCATGATGTTGATTTCAATGGAGAATTGCTTGTGAAAGCCGCTTGCAAGCTGCATCCGAAGGCCCGTGACCACGGTGACCCCAGTGGGGTTGGCTGTGTTACCGAACGTGGTGCAGAGCCCGTGCAGCGGCCCCGTGGGTGAACGCCTTGGTGCAAGAGATCGTGTCTTACTGGCACACCTCAGCGGGTTTGGCTGTGAGGTGTTGCTGTCGTGCTTGCAGGAAGGTCTGGGAGCTGAGCCTGGGCTCAGTATCATCATCATCATCATCATCATGCTCTGGATTGATGCATGGGCCAGCACTGGCACGGGGTGTTTCGGGGTGGCTGTGGAGGCTCTGCTGCGGGGCTGACCCCCCCAGCATGGTTTGAGCTCCTCTGTGTCACCAGCAGTGCTGATGTGGCCGTGCTGAAGAGGCTGGAGGAGGCTGTGGCCGTGTCATACAGGCCTGGACAGTTTCTGTTGCTGAGAGCTGAAGGTCAGTAAATGAGCAGTGGTCGTTTTTTCTGTTGAATATCTTGATGTGTGACTCGGGCTCAAACTGCCATAAAGGTTGGGACATTCGAGGTTTGGGGGGTTTGTTCTCACTCTGGGTAGAAAGGCAGCTGTCAGAGGGCAGGACGGTGGTTGTGCATCGGGCAGGACCTGTCTGTTGGGATGTCTGGGAGCAGCACTGTCGTTTGAAAGGCAGCCACCTTGGTTCGGGTGTCTCCGTCCCCCAGCTTGGGCTTGCTCTGGTGTCTCCCTGGGGAATGCATTTTATTTCTCCGTGCTCCGTCCTGGTTGCACAATAGTGAGCACGATGTAGGCTGCTGGCTTTATTGCCCGCAGTCTCCTGAGGTTTGGAACTTGCCTGGGCTCACCTTTTGCCCGGGCATCTCATATGGGCAGGGGGAGCTCAGACCAGCAGCTCCTGGGGAGTGAGTCTGCATCGGCACATCGGTGTCAGCCGGTCCAGGCTCCTCAGAACTCACCTGGGGGTCGAGAGGTGGGCGCTGGGATTTCAGGGACCAGCTCTTCTCTCTGTGTCAGTCCAGCAGAAGCAGGTCCAGCTGGCTCACTTTTGGGCAAGCTGGGAAGGCTTGCCGATCTGTCAATACTTCAAGAAATGCCAGGGCTAGGAATCATGGAGAAAGGATTTTGTGAAATCTGGTATTTAAACCTCCCACTCGAGTGATGCTGAGGAGAGCTGGCAATGTAGCATTGGCTTATCAGGAGCTGTGTGGGCAGGTCAGCTTAAAAAAAAAAGTAGTGTGAGCAGCACCAGAGGTGAAGGAAAGAAGCCGGTGCCTTGTCAGGTAGAGAGTTTAAATGGGGTCAGAATTCCTTTTTATTAAAAAGATTGTTTTATTTAAATAATAAATGACAGTAGGTTCACCGTTGCCAGGGGCTGCTGAAGGGCAACCAGGCAGGTCTGAGCGAAGCAGGGACTAAAGGCTTTGAATTATTTTCTGTCATTAATAACTCTGAACTAAGCACTGCAAATTCATGTAAAAGCCATCTCTGCTGTCGTGCACGCGAACAGTTTGGTTTGTGGAGAGGTCTGCTGTGTTCAGAGGCTCATTCCATCTTGGGGGGAAAAAAAAAAGTTGGCTTCTGAGGTTCACCTGTCAATAAAAGTCTTGGAAAATGAGTCCTTGCAGGCTTCTGCAAGGCCATGTGTAACTTATCTTGTTCAATGCAAGTCTCTAATTGGCAGTTTAAAGTAATTTAAAAAAAAGAATCTGTTAACGGTCAGTCTATTTTTAGTTTAAAGATGGACTTTATATGGTCATAAAGTGAAATTCCTAGCTTAATTATGGGAATCGAAGTACATTGGCTTAATTGCACAAAGAACTGCACACAAGAGTGCAGAGAGGACACGCTTTACGAGTGATTATCTGCTGATAAAATACTATATAGAGCAACAAGTGGGGGCATTCCAGGCTCCAGAAAGCATCCTGAGGCCAGAACTGCTGAGCTGGTGGAGGAGAGATGGCATCAAATCCTCTGCAGATGGTCAGGGTTCATTCCCACCACAGCATTGGCTGCCTTGCCTTGTATTTATGGAGACTTGAAACTGGACGGGATTAAAGGGGTGATTTATAACAAAGCCTTGGTTGAGGAGCTGATTTGTGTTCTGGAGATGCCTCCAGAAGCTGGAGAAGCAGCTGTGGGAGGTTTGAATGGCAGAGGATTTGGTGATGGGAAACACAAGCTCCCAGTGATTAGGAGATCCATCGGACTATTGGACACATAGACCTTGAAAGGTATCAGAGTGCTTGGGGCAAGCCTGAGCCTGTCATTCTTGAAGCTGAGATACCTGGGAAGCTAAATTTGAGTGTCCAGGAAGGAGACAGAATTTAGGATGTGGCAATACCTCTCTCTTCCTAAAGTCTCGGTGTGTGCCTGGGAAAAGGCTGTGACAGGGAGGCGACGCGAGGAGCCGCGACCTCCCAGCGTTTCCACTTCAGCCCGGGCGGCCCCAGACTGGTGGCACTGGGAGCGGGCAGGGTTTTGGGAGGACAGACTGAGCACGGCTGGGGGAAGGCTGAGGCTGTCGGGGCTCGGGGTACGGGGAGGTTGGGAGCAGAGTCGTGTGCACGGGAGGGACAGAGCTTCAGGAGGGCTGGAGCAAGGAACGGGCACAACGGGGGGGAAACGGGAGACTGAAAGAGTTGTTGCAGGCTGCTCGGTGGTGAAAAAAGACCTCGGCACAGCTGTTCTGATTGAAACGTGGTGGGGGTGATGGAAATCAATAAGGTACTGCATTACCTGCCATTGTGCTCTGCTGGGCAGGTATGTTAGGTGATAAAGGAGGAACATTACATCTGAAAGGTTGCTGTAAAATCTGAGGAAATTGGAGTGCTGACGACCAAACAGCTGCGTTTATGTTGGATATAAATTCTGTATTTTAATGGCATGGACGTATTAGGAAGTTTTCTGTTCCAGACAAGAGGAAAGTTTGGATTTCATGAGCCCTGGGAAAAAAAAACAGGCTCATGCATCTTCATAAACCTGTTAGAAAAAGTAAGTTCCATTATGGCCATGCTATCTAGCCAGATTGTTTGGGAAGGAACCGGCTAACATTTTGGTGAGCAAACATCTCGATTTACTTAAAGGATCATTTCTTGTAACAGCCTGATCTAGAGTTAGCCTTTGTTTAGGACCAAAATGTAAGAACTGGTTCAAGATACAATTATTGTTGAGTTGTTAAGTGGCAGTGACCGGCTGGGGGTCACTGAATGGCAGGTTCAGCATTCTCAGGGGTGGAAGGCGCTGGATGAAAAAGTGAGTCTTGTGTTACAAAATATTGCAGGGCAGAAGATCAGGAAAATGATTTCCTTAGACTTACCATAGATACCTGGGAAGGTTACAGGCATCCAGGTGAGGCAGAACTCTGTGATGAAAGAGCAAAGAACTCTAAAACTGTTGTTAAAAATAGTTCTAAAGGAAGGGGCTTCTGGAGTTCAGAAAAATTCCATCAAAGGACAGAAGTCCAACTCTTGAGGAGCAGACTGGAAGAACCATGTGGTAGGGCAGGTACCCATGATCGGGAAATGAAGCAGTTTAGGAGGGGCTTTGCAGAGCTAGGGGCCTTGGGGAGCCAGTGCTGTCTGAGGGACATCGGAGACAGAGCTGGGGAGAAAATCTGGGTGTGCAGGACTGAAGACAGAATTCACTTCCTGCACTACTTCATGCCCCTGAAGTGACTCCTCCATGGCATTCTGGAGCACGGGGCATGTTGGAGAGCCTGCTATCCATCACCTCATCCCTTTAGGTGAGATAAGGAGCTTCCCTCTGAAACTCAAGTGAGGCAGAGACGCTGGAGCAAAGTAGGAAATTCAGGTGGAGGAGCAAGAGGTGTATCAAGGGGTTTTAGAAAAGCGTGGGACTGAAACACTAAAGGTACTAGCAAAACCAGGGCGGTCAAAAAACAGCTTCGTGTTCTCCATGACTAGATGACATCCTAATGTCAGGTTATTTTTTTTAATTAAAGTATTAATCGAGGCACTGGGAATTGCAGATCAGCAACCCTGAACTCCAGTTCGAGAAGGAGAAGCTGAAGAGCTGTAACTCTTCAGTGTGCGAGAGGTGGAAAGCAACATACTTTCTGCAAAGAAAGGGGGTTGGACCGGGTGATCCCTTCCAACCCAATCCATCCTTTGATTCTATGATCAGTCGGGTTTGCTGGGGCACCTTCCAGAATGTCTGAACACATCGACAAACAGCAGGATAAAAAATCGGCTTGTAATGAGAAGAGAAATATCATGGAGCCCTTCCTTGGTTGCAGTTGATTGTTTGTCACTCGGGGAGCAAAAGGCAGACTGAAGTCTAGTTAGAGAAGGTGATTAAAGGCTTCCCAGTCTGCATCTTCAGCCTTTGAGCAAACGAGTTCCGTTCAATGGTTTCATTAAACCCAGAGCTGCTGGGTAGAGAAGGGTTGATTTTCATGGAACTTTTCTGGTGGACGCCACTAGGTCCAGGTTGTAAAGTCTGACCTGAGGAGAGAAACAAGCCCAGAGCACTGGGTAATATGGTATCTAGATTTCTCCTGTAAAGCAACACCCCCAGTTCCTGCCTTGAGCCGGGCTTGCAGGTCTGCCAGATCCCAGAGCGTGCCTGGAGAGCTGATATTGTGGGCACGTTCCGTTTTCTTTTATTTTTACCAAGAAAAAACTCTTGATTTTGAAAATGGGCAGAAAGGGGAGGAGTAGGGACAGAGGTCTGGGCAGCATCTTCCAGCTCTTGTCTAGCTCTGTCCTTGAGGCAGGGTTGTTGGGGTGTGTGCATGTGCAGACCTGTGTTACCTCTCTTCCCAAGAGAACCAGGAGGACCCACAGGTAACTGGTGTCAGCCAGAGCAACCTTTGGCTGCTCTGGCTTAGTTTTAGGCTTCTTAAAAGTCTAGGAGCCATGGCAAATAGCCTGGCTTCTCCCACCTTCCCCGTCTCCAGTAGATTATGGTACCAAAGAGTGAGTGCTTTGATAAGTTGTTGGAGTTTGCCATAGAAGCCGGATACCTGCAGGCACTGCGAGGTTTTCAGTCTGAGTTTATGTTTAAAGACAAGGAGCACAGTGGTTGGGTTACGCTGGAGAAGTGACCCCAGGCTCAAGTCGAGACGAGCATAAGGTTTGGTGTTGTGAGCATGGGGCTGACCCTGGGACATGTGAGGCAACAGGCAACAGGGGGGAAAAAAGCAATTTTTAATGCTCCGTCAGTATGCCAGGCTGTAAGTGAATCGCTCATTGAGGAAGAAGAGCTCAGATTCTGGCAGCAGAGCAAATGAAGTGAAGGTGTGTAGCCTGCCACAGGAACCCTGCACGTTCCAGGTGCAGGTGCAGGTCTGTGAGGCTGCTGAGCAGGAGCTCCTCAGTACCACAGCTCGTTAGACCCCCACGGTGTCCCTGTGCTGCTCTCCCTGGTAATCGGGTGGTTGTCACTGGCACAACCTTTGTCCCCACCCCTAGAAATCCATTAGATTGCTCACTTCTAGTTCAATTATTCCAGCTGACTTTGAAGTACTCAATATAAAACCGTCGTGGTATGCTTGCATGATAGTTATTTGATGTAAGAAAACAATTTCTTGTGCTCTCTCTTTAGGAATTTGGGCTTTGAGTTTCACTGGGGTGTGTCGTACGTACCCAACTGCACAGGATCAGGCCCATCTCTGTTTTAAAATGTATTTCACATCCGCGATTAGAAAATGTTCTAGGAAACCAATTAGGAGATGGAGTTGTCTGTCACAGGCTCAGATGATCCTAGCGACTTGTGCTAAAGGCTCCGTCCTCGTAGAGACCTGCACGGCTGCTTTGTGTAACTGCTGTCAGAGCTCTGGCGTTCTGGTTATAGTGTTTTTTAATAAATGTACTGAGTATACTCGCCTTTAAATCCTCTTAGGTACCGATAATTATCCCTGGTATTCTGTACATTAGCTCTGTACTAGCGTTCACATTGGACTAGGCTTAAATAGCGCGAGCGTCAAAGATGACTTGAAAAAGGAAAATTAATTTATACCCTTTTCGTGTGGTTCTACCCCATGTCCTGGGTGGTTTGTAGAAGTACCAGAAGTGCTACAACTGTCTTCCCCCTTTTACTTGCTGTGATTCTCTGCGGGAGAACATACAGATTGAAGTCTGTTTTTCCATCCTTTGGAGACACTGAGATATTATCATGGTGAGGTCCATGGAAATACCCAGACAAGCTGGGCCCTCACGCAGAGATAAGGCATCTTTTCCATTTGTTTTGTTTTTTTTTTTTCTTCTGCTGTCCATCCTCCAAGCTTTTTTTCTTTTTCTTTTTTTTTTTTTTTTAATGTAAAAAAGTTATTCCCTCATCTGTCGGTGCAACATCCTCTAGGATATTTGTGGTCTTCCAGGAAAGGTAGACAGGACTGGAATAACTAATGCCAAAAATTGCCCATGGCAAGGGAGGGAAATCCTCGTTTTCAAGACAAACCCCACCCAGACTTTTTTCAGACGCCCCGCAGCACACCACAAGGGTATAAATCCCGACTTTTTCTTTTCCAGGTGATCTTTAAGGCCGAGTAGTAGAGGGCAGGGTTCTGCCCTCCGGCGGGGTCCCGGTGCCGTGCGGCATCCGCGCTGTCCCGCAGGTCCGAGCCCCCGGCACCCCGGCGTTTAGGGAGCTCCATGGGGTTGGCTTTCACCATGTCCTCAATTTGGATCCCCAGGGCAGAAAAATTAGGACTTTCTCAGTTAAAGAAAAAAAACCGAAAGTGAAGCAAAAATCTCTGGAGAGTTGTGTTCCCCCACAGCAGTGACGGCCCCTCAGCACCCACTTCTGTTCAGCCAGGACCCCCGGGTCAGTCCTGCTGGGTTTTTAGCCATCTTGACCTCATGTTTGCAAATATTATTGGTAATATAATGCTCTATGTACAAATGTCTGTGTGGCTCATGTGTATGTTTCTGTGGTTCAAGTCAGCCACAGACTTCTGGAATTTCATTGTACTTTGGTTAAATGTTGGACTTTTAACTCTTCTACTGTATGGCTTCTTGATTTCTCTTGTCCAATGTGGACCAACTCTATTTTTGGAAATAAATAAGCATGTAAATAAAATGAATGGGTTTATGCCACTTAACAAGAAAATGCTTTATTTAAAATATACACTCAGTCTTGTATATTTTATGGTATCTCAGGGAGCAGCCGAGGCTCAGGCCCCAGCAGCCTTGTGCTGAGATACCATATTATGTACAAATTCACTTCCAAGTGCTTTTGGAAGCAGATTTCCCATCTCCTGAGCCAAACCCCCGTAGGACCAGCCTTGCGGAGGAGGGAGGGGGGAACCCAGAAACACGTAGTTTAAGGGGAGTAAAGGAAAGAAACACGGCTTTCCTCTCAACACAAGGCTTCTGGTTTGAGGTGTCTGGGTGCCAGTTACACGGCCGGGTGCAGGGATGGATGCCATGGGTCCTGCCTGGGAGCACATGGAGATCAGGAGCACGATGACATCTCTTTTTTTTTTATTATTTTTTTATTTTTTTAAAAAATTCTCCATATAAACCAATATTTACCAGTAATCCTGTGTTTCTGTTTTTGTTTTTTGGCAGACTTTTACCAGTAAATATCGGTTTATTCCTGAAACCAGAAGCCCTAAACATACCTTTGTTTATAAGGTCAGTTGGCATTTTGTCTCTCTCATTCCCCACTCCCCCCCAGTACAACCCAGCAGGTGGTTGAAAGGTACCGAGTTCTCTTTCTAGTTTTCCTGCTCTGCATCTCTGGGAACTGGAGCCCGCAGGACCTAGAGCCTTCTGTTGGTAATGTAGATCCGAGTTTACAAATTATTCTTTTACCATTTTAAATCCTGCTTTTAAGGACAGAGGTGTTCCCGCCTGCCCACCACGGGAACTGGTAGAAACCCCTAAATTGCTCCTCCTCTCCGAAGCCTGCGGGTAGGTCTCTCACTAGCATCTTCAGGCTTGGGGCTGAGAAAATAATTTACCCCAAAATAGACACTAAAAAACTGCCATTGCTGGTTTACAGTGAGCAGGACTGGGGGAGGGAAGGGTGGGAAAGGAGTTCGAAACTTACTTTTCCCCCCATTTTTTTTTCTAGAAAGCAAATGTGACATGGGGAGGAGGGAGAGAATGTGTACATGGCCCTTCCTAAACTCATTGTAAACTCTTCCTCCGAGGCTGGGAAAAAGGGCAAGTGAAAGATCTGATCCTTAAAAGGACATCACTGGGTGTCTGAGACCCCAAAGGCAGCTGGCGATTTTTAAGGACTTTCAAATTGCTTTTGCTTTATCCCAAGACAAATTGACTTGGGAGTGTTGAAGCCTCCTTTTTCCCCCACAAGTATTTGCCACCCAAACACTGCATGTTTTGGTAATACCCCAGAAACAGAGAGCCCGATGAGGGATAGAAAATGAGTTGACAGCACGGTCCCAGCCAATTTTTTTTTCCTCCCGAGCAAACAAAATGCAAAAAAAAAAAAAAAAATCCCCTAACCAAAACCCATCCCTGACCCCCGAAAAACATAAACCTCCTAAAAAAGCGAGTCAAAGAGGATCTCAAACGCCCAGCCTGGTTTGGTCGTACATGGTTGCCGAGGGTGTTTTTGGCATAGCTGCAGCCCAACCGTGTCCCTTTAAGGAGCACCGGAGCTCGTTTCCTCCTCACGAACCCCGAGCCGAGGGTTTTGCCGTTCCTGAGAGCAGATCGAAGCTCCTGCAGCCTTAGTTGGAGTCCAGAATGAGGGGAGCCCTTCCAGCTGTGCACTTTGAGCTGAAAACTACCTTTCCTCCCCTTTTGCAGCCTGGGTGGTTCTGATTGCTGGCAGTTCTGTAATACAACCTTAATCTGAGCAGTTGAGGCTGGTCCTACCTTATCTTCAGACGTCTTGCGGAGGACTCCTGTTACCAGTTTGGTACTCAAAAGCTACACCCCACCATCAGAAGTCACTTTTTGTTTTTTTCCAAAGGCAGTGATAGCTCACCCTCTCTAGCTCTAATGGAAAACCTGATAATTGCAATGCAACTTTCTAATAAATTGTTCATATATTCATAATTCCGTTGCAATCCCAAATTGGAGAAGAGATCTGTTAAAGGTATATATTAGTCTAGATTTTTCTTATTGTAAATACTGTAATTTTATAATACTGTCAATATTTTATTAACTTAGAAATATTTAACAGAGTTTAATCTATGGTAGTTGATTTATTTATAGGTTTATGTTGCAGCCAATTACATTCTAATGTAAGATTAACTTTCAGCATGTAAACTTTGAGTGAATATATCTTTGGAAAGATTAAGAGAGAAAACTCTTGCTCTTAATCTGTAGTATTTATCCCCAATTCCCAGTTGGGAATTATTTAACGAATTATTAGGAGGTTTTGAGAGCTCATGGATCTAATAAATGCAGTTGGATTTGAATTTTTGAATTTTGAGATGTACCTGGCTCTTTGACCCTGTGAACAAGTTCGTGTCAGTACCTGACCTCTCGAGCACAGAAGTCTTTATTTTGAGCAAAGGGACACTGTCAGATCAATTTTAGCTTCTTGCTTTTGGGGGGAAAAAAAGAAACCGCAAAATGCAGCCCCGTGGCATTCGCGTCGATTCCTTTCGGATCGCGAGGGGAACAGCTCCTCTCCTGAGGATTTGGGTCCCTGGCCAGAGCAGCTTCATCCCTGCAGCCGGGCAGGGGCGGAACCCCGGCCGCTCCGAGGGCTCCGGGCAGTCGCGGTGTTCCCGCAGCGCTGCCGGCCCCGGCCCCAGCCCCGGCTGCAGTCGGAGCTCGGGGAGATGGGCAAAAGTGCACAAAGTCTAAAATTTGACCATTTTTGACCAAAGTGTGTTTGTTTTTTTAAAAATTGAAATCTCTCTCTCTCTTTTCACCTGATGGTGTCCCTTTAGCATCATAAAGATGTTTTATGTTCTCTGAAAAACCATGAGAAGTGATTTTCTTTTCAAGGCAGGGGAGAATTGGTCTGTCATGTGTTTGCAACGCAACTCGCATAAAAATACCAAAAATATCTTGAGGGTTTTCACAGGCGTTGGTATTTTTTGAGTGTAAAAGTTAATCTTGATTAGAGATGTGCCAATCTTTACTGCTTTCCTGTAGTGTTGTTACACTTAGGCATTTCAGTTCACTTACAAATATATACTGTAACAGTATACTTTGTACAGATTTATTTAAAATTTATTTGAAAACTGAAATAAAGTAGGCAGAAAATAAAGATATTTATTTTTCATTTGACTATGTAAGAAGGTATCATTCTTTTGGTTTTAGTGCACTGGTGTACCAAGCCTCAGAACCACTGCTTTCTCCAGCTCATAGGATGCTTTTCCAGACTGTGGATACGTGTATGTGTACTGCTGTGTTGATAAGTAAATGCCAACGATGGAGTTCGTTGCTTTTATACATCCCAAAGAGAAGTTCTCCACCGTTCACTGTCTGTTTTCTGACCGAAAAGGCGTGTGTTTGTGAACAGTGTTCACGCGAGCTCTGCCATCCCACCCTCACATCAGCTCACACCAATGCCAGGATGGGAGGAGTTGCCTGCGTACCTTCCCCAAAACACCCCGGGCCGCAGTGGCATCGTCAGGGAGCAGTTCAAACCTGTGTCCTTTGGGCTTTGTGTAAAGCAAATGCAGAACAAGAAAAATCGAGATGTTAAATCCATTAGAAAACCAATTCCTTATTGTACAGTAGTATGGAGATCTCTAGTCAACCTGCCATTAATAATAGATTCTTATTTTTTGAATGATCTATTTAAAAGAACAGCAAGCATTGTATTTGCTAGTAAATCTGAAGTGTTTACATGGAATTACTAAATAAATTATTTGATCTAAGATGGCTCTTATCAGTGCTGATTTTTAATAATGGAAATTCGTTTTGGCAGCTGCTTTTTTAGTTCGTGCTGTTCTTTAAAATCATCCGAAGCAGGTTTGTTTTTTTTTTCACTGCATCCTTGTGGTTCAAATTAGGTTCTGAGGAAGAGGCAGAGCACGCCTCTCTCCCTGCCTGACAGGAGTGCTAGCTCACGTTTTCCAAGCCCTTCCATGAGGCCGTCCCTTCCCATCCCAAACAGCTGAGACGGAGCGGGATGCTCTGAGCCCAAAGCCCTGCGGCACTCGCTGCCTCTCACCCGCGGTTCTCACCGGGCTGAGGCCCGGAGCCTGCAGAGACAGGATATGGGGTTTTTAGCAGAAAGCATTGGGATAGAAATAAAACATCGTCCTGTGAGGCAATGAGTTGTCAAACTCAGTTCCAGCGAGGCTTGGTCCTGCTCCCTGCTGTTCCAAGGCTGCCGGAACACCCCGTGCCCCTGCTCAGGGCCTGTGCGCCCGCGGGCAGTCGCCAGAGCCTAAAGCACAGGAGGGCTTCGGATCATCAGCAAGGCCAAAGGCAAAGTCAGGGGCTCCCACCCCTTCCGAGCCCCAAGGGCCGCTTTGTGGTGTGGGGGACCGGGCTGTGCATCCCCCACAGCCCCCACAGCTCCGGAGGCGGAGGATGGGGCAGATGCTGCCCCGCCTTGGGGCTCCTGCCCGGGGCGGAGAGCGGCAGCAGGGAGAGGCTGGGTGCAGAAATCCCGGTACCAGGAGCAGCAGGGAGAGGCTGGATGCAGAAATCCCGGTACCAGGAGCAGCAGGGAGAGGCTGGATGCAGAAATCCCGGTACTAGGAGCAGCAGGGAGAGGCTGGATGCAGAAATCCCTGTACCAGGAGCAGCAGGGAGAGGCTGGATGCAGAAATCCCGGTACCAGGAGCAGCAGGGAGAGGCTGGATGCAGAAATCCCTGTACCAGGAGCAGCAGGGAGAGGCTGGATGCAGAAATCCCTGTACCGGGAGCAGCAGGGAAAGGCTGGATGCAGAAATCCCGGTACCAGGAGCAGCAGGGAAAGGCTGGATGCAGAAATCCCGGTACCAGGAGCAGCAGGGAGAGCAGGCAGGCGTTGCAAATGCCGAGTCTGGCCACACCGTGTCCCCCTCCAAGCGCCGCAGACGCTGCTTCTGTGCCGGGCGCTCGAACCTGGGGAAAATGAAACTATCAATAATGCACCTGTCCCCGCATTCCCCGCTGCCAGGCTGGCGCGGACGAGCGCTGAGTCACCCCATGTTTAATTCAATGCTCTCAGCGCCACAGCCCTGGCTACAAACCCATCCAGCGCTTACATTATGCACTAGCTGAAATTTTTGTTGGACATGGATTTCACGCTTCATGTTCAGGGCAGGATTCCCATCCCGCTGGCTGGGGAGGGGTGAGGCCGGACCCTGCTCCACGCAGAACAGCGTCTCCTCCAGCCTTCCCCTGTCCCTGCCCTCCCCTCTCGCCCTCACTGCTTTGGAAAGGTGTGAGATATCCGTCCCTGGGCCCTGCAGCACCACCCCAGCTCTCCCCGAGCCTTTCACTCCAGCAGCTCTCCCATTAGACCACTCCGTTTCCACTGGAAATTATTCTGCTCGCGCTTATTCCTCTGAATAGCATATTCCAGCCCAACCGTGTCCCTTTAAGGAGCACCGGAGCTCGTTTCCTCCTCACGAACCCCGAGCCGAGGGTTTTGCCGTTCCTGAGAGCAGATCGAAGCTCCTGCAGCCTTAGTTGGAGTCCAGAATGAGGGGAGCCCTTCCAGCTGTGCACTTTGAGCTGAAAACTACCTTTCCTCCCCTTTTGCAGCCTGGGTGGTTCTGATTGCTGGCAGTTCTGTAACACAACACACATCTCTATGTCCTTTGTGAGCTAGCCCATGGTTATGGGCAGTATATTCCCTGAAATTTGCTTTCTGGTTTGGGGGGAATTGAGCACACTGACGAAATGGCTCCATTTGTCTGAGCAACATCAGGAAACTTATCTGGGCCAGATGCTTCTCCAAGCTGATACCCACTGGCCAATGGCTGGTGCTTGAGAAGAAGCAGGATACAGCTGCTCTACACCTTGCCAAGCCATGAAAGGCCCTTATTTTGGAAGAAAATACTTCCTCTTTAGCTTAAATTCCCACTCCAAACCCAATACTCTCTATATAGCACATGGGAATGACCCTCAGCATCGATCCTGCTGCCTCCCATGTCTCCACTGCTCATTTTAATGCTTAAAGCAAAAACCAAGCTGAGACATCAGACAAAAACACTGGTCACAAAGTTCTGGGGTTAGTAATTGCTCAGATTTGTTTGTAATGGATGGGGCAATGCTCCAGTAACTCAGATATGGAGCATCCTGAGCTGGCCTCACCTCACGGGATGGCTCCCAACCAAAGCAATTCCTTCCATGCTGGTTTGCTTGGCATTGCAGAGAACCCGTGACTTTTCTGGGAATTGGCTGAAGTAGGTTATTCAAGATAAAAAGAAATGCCCCAGGGTGGCATTCCCGACCTAGGGAAACAGAGAAGGTATTTTTGCTGCTTCCACCACTGCTGCTCATACGGAGAAGTGACTCGAAAGCCAGCTGGTAGCTGCCCAATCCTTCCCAGCCCTGCCATGCGGGTGTTGGGAATAGAGACTGCTCTGGATTTCCAGGAATGCATATTTGCAATGAAGAGGCATAGACATGAACTTGATCTGTCTCCTAAGAGCTTCCCTTTCAACCCAGCAGAGCACGGGAACTGCAAAAGGAACACTTGAATTATTTTGTCCTGGATTTGTTTCTCCAAGTCTAAAACATGGAGATGCTGAAAGTGGGGAATTTTACAACACACCCAACAGTCGAGTTGGCCTGGGAATCAAAAGCCGTGGCAAGGACAGAGGGTGATTCCTGCTGCCAGGCGAGGAGGAGGGCAGCGTGACTCTTGGGGAGCCACTGCTCCGCACCCCCTGGGCGAGCTGGGACACAAACGTGTCCGGCTGCTCCAGAGCCTTCAGAGGCAGCTGCCTGTCCCTGGGCAGTCCCGGGGAAGCTGTCTCCATGAGGCAGCCAAAGCTCAGTGCCAAGGGATGCCTGGAAGAGCTTGACCCTGACAGTGCCCTGGGAGAGCCGTAAACACAGTGGGAAAGAGGAGGGGGCTGGTTTGGAACAGCAGAGCCCAGCTCAGCCCTACTGACCCTACAACAGACTCTGTGCTTCCCTGTGCCTCCCTCCGCTCTTCCTCCCAGAGATGTCTCCCTGAGCCAGCCTGCATCCATCACAGCCAGAGCAAACATTTCCAGGACTCACCAGAAGGACTGAACTGTACTAAAACTGGAAGCAGGAGATGCCCAAAGTGCCTCTCCCTGCCCTGCCGTGTGAGATGGACAGTGACAATGGCTGTAACGTCCAGCACAGCTCCCAGTCCGCCAGGATTCCCAGTTGAGGCTGTTCGCCTTGGCCATGGAAGGAACCTGCAGTGTGTCTCCCAGGAATGCTCGTGGCAAAGCAGCTTGCCCCACTGTGCGTGCTGCACTGGCTGAGGGATGGAATGGCATCCTGGCCATTACAAGGGCACTCGGGGGCCCAGTGGAGCTTCTGGGCTCCCGTAAGCACAGGAGGAGCTGCTTCACCCCAGAGCGAGCAATTCCTGCTCTTAGAGGGTCCCTGAAGCTTTTATGAGTGAGGGAGGTCAGATTTGTCCCCACCAGCTGGTGATGCTCCCCCTCACTTTGCCAGTCAGTGAATCTATCCCAGGATAATCCCATGCAGCTGAAAGGTCCCGTTGCTCCTCAAAAAAATCACCTCTAGCAGCAACAGAGGAGCTGTGGCTGCCCCATCCCTGGGAGGGTTCCAGGCCAGGCTGGATGGGGCTTGGAGCAATCCGGTCTAGAGGAAGATGTCCCTGCCCATGGCGGGGAGGTGGAGCAAGATGAGATTAAGGTCCCTTCCAAACCCAAACCATTCCATGATTCCATGAATAGCTTTCCCTCCAGTTGGTGGTTCCCCCCTGCCCTGTGAGGGTTTGCCCTGGCTCACAGCAAACGCTGATGTCCCCACAGAGTTTGTGACCAACGCAGTGCTTTGACCAGAGGCTGCAAGAAAGGAGGGGGCACCCAAAGCCCCACAGCCCAGAGCTGTGGTGGAGCAGGAAGGGGCTGCAGGTGCCTCTTCACTCTGCTGAGCTCACTGAAAGTAACAGCGTGTGCAGGATGAGCCGAGTCCCACGTGGGGAGCAGCAGGGATGGAGGGGATCCCTGTGCCCAGCTTTGGTGTCCCCTGGCCCTGCTTCTCCTCCCAACAGCCCGTGGCACTGAGTGCCCCTAATCTTGCATTTTCTGTGCTGGATTTCCCTTCATTTTCAGCCTGCAGCTCGAGGATTGCTCAGCAAGCTGCTGCTTCTCCGTGATGGAATTAGTGACAGCGGGGACAGCAACAGTAATTATTCAGTGACCTAGGAATGACCTTTTGATTTTAAAAATCCATGGCTCTACTAAGGGCTAAACATTCGTGAACCTAAAGAAGCTCCTGAAGCACCAGCATTTGGGCAATAGCAAAACACCTGGGAAAGGTGATCAAGGAGGGAGCAGCCCCAGGGAGTGTCTCAGTGAGTGAAAGATCCCGTTTGGAACCAGGACAGGCACCCTTGAGCCCTGCTGGCGTCACGGCCAGGGCACTGCCCGTGTGCCTCCGTGGGCTGTGGTGTCCCTATCCAAGTGCTAGGACACCAGGATCCCTGGCACGGCCTGTTCAGCCCCTGGCTGCAAGAGCCGCCCGTCCATGGCTTTTTAGGAAGGGGGAGGGATTGCCCAGTCCATCCCCCAAAACAGCTGTGGGCACATGGCCGTGAGATATGGAACTGCTGGTGGCCACCACCACTGCCCCATGTGTCAGTCCCACGGCCACCAAACCTCAGTGCCTGTGTGTTGGCACAAAGCTGGCACCGCCCTCGGCCCCAGCAGGAGATGCCACAAGGAACGGGCAGGAAAGAGACCTTCTCAGCTCCCATGGTCTCTTGGTCTGCTTCCAGACCAGCAGCTCCCAGTGCCACTGAACTGGGAACGTGCTGGGCAGGGTGTCCTGAGCTGTGCTGGCCTTCACTCACACTCACTCCCTACAACGTGGTCTTCTGCCCTGGTTTTGGCCATGGTGGGTAGTGGGATGCCTAATGAGCTTCTTAGGAGATCTCACCTCCTTCCCGAGCCCCTCTGGGGAGGAGGAGATGAACCTCAGACCGAGGAACTGGTGACCTATGTGTCTCTCCCAGTTGTTCAGCCCCTACTGAAAGGGAAATCTCAGTGTCCCAGGTGTGGGTCAGGAAGCCAGACGAAGGATAAATTTTCCAGTGCTCTTTTTCACTTCATACCACAAATGTGCCCAGTGAGGCTTCTCGTGGACTCCTGGGCCAGCACCCCAGCTCACCTCTGAGCCTCAGCCCAGTCCTGCCAGGAGCACGTGCAGGTCGGGTCCTTGCCAAATGAGCAGAGTGGGCTCCCAAACTCCCACACAGGAGGTTGGAAGAGGTGCAGCCTGAGCCCTGGCAATGGGCAGACACACACAGACACTGCCTGGGAACGGGGACCGCTGGGCCTGAGTGAGGGGACCATTGCTGGGTGAAGCTGGATGCACCTCTCAGCCTCAGAGGAAGAGGAGGATGAGGAAGGCAGTGCAGTGCTGGGCCCCTCTGGTGTAGAGCTGGCTTGGGACCCCGTTCCAGTCAGAGCAGAACTGGCTTTTTGCCTTTTTCGCCTTCCAGTTGTGCCCCCTGAAGTCTTTCTGCCCAGACAGATCCTTGACACAAAATGGGAATCAGTGACTCAGAAAAATACAAACCATCTGTGGAGCACCGGCACGGCAGAGACCACTTCACACATGTGAGCCCTGGCAGACCTGCTCCTCGGGGAAAAGCAGAGTTAGCTGCGATTTTTTTCAATGACACTGCTATTTTGAAAGGAATAACTCATATCATATAATAATAATTGCTTCCTGTGCACGCCCAGCACGTGGGCTTTGAGCTCAAGTAGAGTATTAATGGTAATTATTTACAGCCCCTCTGACAGCAGCCAGGGCCAGGAGGGGACACCCACCGGTGTCAGCCTGGGGCAGCTGGCTCTGCCTCTGCCCTGTCCCTCCACACCTGTATTTCACCAGCCAAGCCTTTGCTCAGCAACTTTCCTTGGCCTAAGAGGTCTCCAGGGCTGTCCTGGGGCTCAGGGACTATCCCTCCACGAGGCTGCAGGAAGCCCAATTTCCCGGGGTGGAGCCATGTCCCAGTATCTGACCAAGAAGCTTGGCTGCAAAATGCTCCTCTGCCTATTCTAGAAAAGCTGATTTCCTCCTCAAAACAATGTAGTGATTCTCACCTAATGTCCCCACAGGAACACTTGGCTTAAACAGCTTTGAAATGAGGAAAAAAGCTGGTTTTCCACTCGCTTTAGCAGGGAATCCTGAGCGAGCCATGTGCAAACCCAGCACTCCTCACCTCAGCACAGGGTGCCCCAGGAAGATGCAGAGAGGAAAGGAAAGGTCTGGGTTGGGGGGTAAGAGGAGGTGGAGGCAACTCAGGGCTTTGGTTCTCCCAAACATCGGAGAAGGGAAGAGATGACCGGCAGGTCCCGCCCTCCAACCCCTGACAACCTGCAGGGTTCCCTGCCCTCACCTCCTGACCTTTGGCAGCTGGATTTGGCTCTCCTGAGGTGCCTGTGTCTTTTCTGACTCTGCCTCCTTTTCAGCTTTTCTTTAATCCTTTTCTTTTTTCTGCCTTTTAAATCTTTTTCTCCAATTTCAGCATCTCTAAAGGATGAGTGAAGCCAGCTGCTGTGAGTTCTGCTGTCAAACAGCTATTTACTAAGCACCAAACCACACCGTTGTGAGTATTGAAAAAATACACATCAGAGCTTTTCAGGTCTCTAACCTAGCCAAGCACGAAGGATTGGGGGATTTCAGCAGTTCTGGGGCAGCCCTGAGCTCTTCTTCCAACCAGACATCCAAAACCACGAGTGCAAAGATCCGCTGAAGCTGTGTCCAAACCCAACAGCATCCAAATGAAACCATCACCACGCCTTCCCTGCGCCCGGTTTCCCAACACCTCCTGACAGGAACGGGGCCTTCCTTTTGTTTCCCTTTTTGGCTGCCACGGAGGTTTCTCATCGGTGCACGAAGACCCCACGCGCTGCGAAGGCTTCAGCCCATCAGAATGAGCCCAGCCCAAATGCGATGCACTCCAATTCTGCCCAGAGCTTCCACCTCTCCCTGACACATCGAATGGTTGTGAGATTCAATAAAATGCTCATTTTCTAAAATAAAGCCCAGAGAAAAGCACGAATCCATTTACAAGATTTATGTTTGATGCAATCAGGCTCCAAGCCTGGGGAGGTGGAGGTGATAATACTTTCCTGTGCAGCCTATTAGATTAATCAGCTATAAAATACTGTGGGTTTAGTGGACAGTTCTCTAGGGGTTGCATTGGCATTCACAAAAACCAGGTTCTTCTCCCAGAGGGTGGTGGGGCACTGAACAGGCTCCCCAGGGCAGTGGTCATGACCCCAAGCCTGACAGAGCTCAAGGAGCTCTGGGACAAAGCTCTCAGGCACAGGGTGGCATTGTTGGTGCATCCTGTGCAAGGCCAGGAGTTGGATTTGATGATCCTTGTGGGTCCCTTCCAGCTCAGCATGTTCTGTGATTCTGTGATGTATTATTTGCACTATGGTTTTTTACATCCTTCCTGGCTGAGGGTTGCTCTCTGTCTCTCCTGGGCTTGCTTCCAGGGAAGCAGGGCATCTCTCCCAGGAGCATCCTGTCCCTTTCCCTGCCACCCCAGCTCACTCTTCCAGAGGGCAGGACAGCTTTAACAAAGTGTCTGTCTGCTGAGACCTCTCTTGCACCAATTCCCAGTGGGGTTTAACATCCCGAGGACCTGCAGTGCCAGGAGCAGGAGCAGGCAGTGCCAACCACCCTGTGCCCACCAGCCCTATGGCTTCAGCCCCCTGACAGGGCTTGGGATGGCTCTGGGGGCCTGGGAAAGGGCAGGGCTGCCCAGCAGTGCCCCCACAGTCCCGTTCTGCCAGCAGTGGTCAAAGAGACCCCATAATATCACTCTCAATATCTGGTTCTGGGGAACAACCCCAGCTGCCTGGGCAGCACACCTGGAGCAAACCAGGGAGCCCCAGGAAAGCTAAGACGCACCAGACACCCCCTAAATTGAAGCCCCTACAGGCAGGTCCTGCAGGAGAACGGGTTGGAGCCCCAGATTCACCCTCTGACTTCGCTGCCCAGACCAGTGGAGGTGCCTCAGGAGGAAATGGGCCCAGCACGCAGCGTGGTGGGACAAGGACAAGGCACGGGGGAGCAGAGACAAGGCGCTGTCAAAAGAGACGCTAATTAGTGCTAATTGCAAACAATCAGCCAAACCTAAGAGCATGAGGGACCCCAGTCCTGGCACGGGCAACAGCCCTGGCTGGAGTGAGGAGGGCACGTGCCAGGCAGGTCGTGATGGGAGAACCCCATAGCTGGGGACCCCATTGCCTCCCCACACCATCACTCCTCTTCCCAAACCCCACCCAGTCAGAAGTGCCCCCATGCTGCAGCACGTGTGGCTCCTCAAACTGCCCTCCCGTGTGCCCTGGGAGCAATTCCCAAGGACAGAGTGCTCATATTACTCAGCTTGGGTAATCCTGCTGCAGAGCCCAGGATGGGCCTCTAGTTACTCCAACGACAGGAGGATCACCAGGAAGATGATCCCAGGAGATGCTGGGAGATGCCTCATCATAAAGCAAGCCTTGTTCCTGTCCTCCCAGCACCCTGGGCCCACGCAGGTGAGATTCTCAGGGCACAGGGTGCTGGGGGGATTCTCCTGTGAGGCCTTGGGGCCCCTTTTCTCCCTGCGGGGTTAAACTCATTTTCTCTAGACATTTGCAGGAGTCATTAAATTACCAACACAGCCCCAGCTTTCTGTTGTCTGCAGTCAGCTTTTTCCTCTCTAGAGGCCACCCTCCTTCAGTTCTCCACCACCTACACCTGCAGCACTCCCAGCTCTCGCCGCTTTGGCCCCGGGATCCTCACGAAGCTCTTTGTGCTCCGAGCGGATCTCCAAGCACGGCACCAAGACCTGCAGCTGCACCGTGACCCTGGATAAGCCCCCGCCTCCCACATCCTACCCTGAGCCCCGGGGTGCCTCTCTGAGACATCCTGGGTCATGCACAGGGTGCTGTGGCTTGCTCTCAGCACCAGGATGGAAGTTTCTCTCCTCCATCCTCGTGAAGTGGTCCTCCATCTTCACCTGGCTGTCCTCACACCTGCGGTCCACGGCTGTCTTCACTCCTGCAGGCTTTATTTGGCACCCACCCAAATCCTGCACAGTTCCTTCCTTACCCATTCCCTGCGATTTTTTCCAGAAGACACAAAATAGTTCTGTCTCTGCCCAGCCCTGGAATACAAAGCAGGGCACAGATGTGCCAGGTGAGCAGCACAGCAGGTGCTGAGCCAGGATCCCTGCCGGGGCTGTGACTCTTGCCTCAGCACTTGCAGCGAGGAGCAGACAGGACATATTTGCAGCGAGCAGGATGGAGTGTGAGCGGTGTTCTCTGCCCCGTGCCAGGCCCTGGGGGTGCCGCACGGGTCAGGGGCTGCTGATGCACTGCTCACCTCACGGGACCAGGCAGGGTGGAGACCCCTTGGCAGACCCCTCTGAAAGGGTCTGAAAGAAAAGTTCAGTCCTCTGTGTCCTGCTAGTAAACTCCCATTCATGCATGACTTCTCAAATGCCTTTTGAGTGCTTTCCTTTGCTTTCTGTGCCAGCAATGACTCAGGCTTAGATGTGCATTGTCAGGCAATCCGGAGCTGGCGTCTCGCTAGGAAACACCATTTGTTCGGCAAGAGCAATATTTAAGTGCCCTCTGGTGGTAGCTCCCCGTGCCGTTGTCGGGATTTCCTCCTCTCCCTTCTGCCCAGCGTCCCGCTGGGATCTTCCCTGGGGCATCTGCGCCGGGCCAGGACAGTGCCTGCTCTGCCAGCCCCCGCTCGCTCACAGGCGTTTCCCATCCCGCTCCACGGCCGGGTTCTGCGGCAGGATCCTCAGCGTGTCCCTGATTCCATCCCTGCTGCAGGCCAGGACAGCCCTGGAGCTGAGCACTTGGCCTAGTTTGCTGCCCACGTGTCAGCTCATCCGTCCTGCCCGGCCCCATCCGGCAGCAGAACTGCCTCGGCTGAGGATGCTCGGGCACCGCCACGGGCCCTGTCCTTCCCCACCGGCCTTGGTATTTCAGCCAATTCGAGTAAAAAATTTGTATGTGAGAGGTATCAGGGTGGTCCCGTTCCCCTGTGCTGCGTGAAAAGGGGTGGCCAGGCAGGAGAAGGACCCCCAGAGCTGCTCCCCCAGCACAGAAAGGCTGCAGCGACAGTTCAGCCGAGGTACGAGCCCCCAGAGGCGCCGCGGAAAACCGGTTTTGTAACACTGCTTTTCCCGAAACTCCTTCTGCAACTCACTGCTCTATTTAATTGCTGTAGAATTCCTTTCAGTGCCGTTATATTTTCCTTAGAAAAAACCCTCAGAAATACCTGCACAGTAGCTTCAACTGCTGCTGGGGAGAAGGGGAATGTGACAGAAAATATCTGCCATGTCCACAGCTGGGTCAAAATCCAGTCTGGACATTTCCTTAAGCGTGAAACAGGCATTATTTTAATGATGAGGTTGTGCCACCCAGCTCCCCTGGCACATCTGCAGCGACTCTTCCTGCTCTGCTCCACGAGAGGGGCAGAAGGGGGAAATGCAAAGCAAAAGTGCGGCTAAGGGGGATCCCGGTGCGGGATCCTGCAGACCCTGGGCAGATGTTGGAGGTGTGCTGGCGGGATGGAGCATCCCAGGGGCTCCCTCCTGCCCCAGAGGGGCTGCAGCCAGGCACAGTGACCCACCAGCCTCTTCACTCACCCCCACGGGTGGGCTGCACAGTCCAAGCCCCTGCGCACATCCCTCCTCTCTCACCCCAATCCCTGCGGGAAATGTTCTCACCGCGCCCAGCTCAGCCCCCTAGGTGGCAGTGGCCACCTCCGCACGGGAAGGTGCAGAGCTGTCACCTGTGGGTCACACGCTACTGTGGGCTGGTTTGACAGCAAAAGGAGGAGTGACCCTTCCTGCCTGCCTTTGCTCTGCCAGGAGCTTTCATTCTGCAGGAAGGAATTGGCTGCCTGAAAGCCTCATAAATTAGGGGCAAGGCTGACAATGCTTCATTTCTGTGTGCGCAGCTCCCGGCACTCGGATGAGATGCTCACATGAAATGTTTGTGTGTGTGTGTGTGAAGCACCAGCCCAGGACTGCGAAATAAAGTTGCCCGAAGCTGACCTCTAATTTGTCTTTCAGCCAGCTCAACAAACTCTCTGTGTCCCACAGGAGCAGCTCAGCTCACAGCAGTTCTGGAAATTCAAAGGAGCTGTGTAGCTGTTTAAATATAGGCTAAAGCAGTTATTTAAGTACTTATCATTTCTTCTGGCCCATACAATAAATCAGCTTATTCTGCAAACCGTGCTGTGCTCACCTTGCTCTTCCCTGGCTGGGCTCAGTCCCGGTGTTCCCTGTCCAGGTGTCAGCCAGGGCATGGAGTCCCAGCTCTCTCACGAGACGTGCTGCAGTCCCTTCACCAGCTCTGTGGCTCTCCACTGGGCTGCCTCCAGTTGCTCCAGTCTCTCTTTGTGCTGGGAGGGCCAGCACCGGACACAATACTCCACATGTGGCCTTCCACATGGGGAATCAAGCAGTGATGATTTTCTTGTTCTTCCTGTGCCTGGAAGTGATATCCAGGGTTAGCTGGTCCCATTCCAGGGATGGAGGTGAGGAAGGCCAGCCCGTTGTTCCCCAGATCCTCCTCCTTGCCCTTCTTAAAGACAGGACTGACATTTGCTTTCCTGCAGGCTTTGGGCACTTCTCTACCTTACCCAATGGGACTCTAACAAGCAGACCTCTGAAGAGGCCAAAGTCTTCTCTCACAAAGTCCAGGGTTGTGCTCTTGCTTTTCACCTTCCTTCCCTTCAGGATTCTGAAGTCTGCAGTCCCTGTCTCGCTCGTGACCTTCAGGAGGAGGCACCTGACACCCCGGTCTCCATCAGCACTCAGCAGCCAGACAGGGTGGTTTTGGCCCAAACCTGTCTAACCAGCTGTAGACCCTCCATGTTTTCACCTCCTGGAGCCAAATGGCAGCTGCTTCCAGAATCCCAGCCCGTGCTGACCAGGACTGAGTCTTTCCTTGTGTCAATGAAGCTGAAGAGACCGAGCATCATTGCCTTGCTCCTCAACAAGGGATCAGGTCTGGCACTCCTGGGAGTCCTGGGACAGAAAAGACTGATAACATCCTGGACTGACAACAGTGAAGCCGTGCCTGGTGGCTGCTCAGGAGCATCGGGGCACAGGACAATGGCACGTGGGCTGTTGGCTCCCTCTTGGTGTTGTGTCCTGTCGCTTTGGGGACGGTGACAGTGCAGAAGAGTGGTCACAGCGAGCAGGCAGGGTTCTGCTCCCCAGCAGCAGCAGCAGTATCTGTCTGGTCTCCACCTTGGAACATCTCTGTGTTTAATTAAAATAATTAAAAACATGGCAATCCAAGCAGGTGAGGGCTGTTCAGAGCTGGCCGACGCCTGCTGCCGGCCCGGAGAGGGTGAGGAGCAGCTCTCCTCTGCCCTGGTCCTGGGGTGGGTGGCACAGCTGTGTCTCTGCACTGGGGTGGAGGTGATGATTGGGATCCCCAAGGCCCTGCTTTTGTAGAGTTTCTTGTGCAGCTGCTGACCTCGGAGTGGAGCCAAGCCCGATGGATGCACCCCGAGCCCTGACAAGCCCCCGGGAGCTGCTGGCCTTTCCTCCTGGCACTGGGGCGGCTGGAAAAAGAGAGAGCAGAAGTCAGAAGTGTTGCTGGCACCGTATGGCCTGGAGGGCTGTGGTCAGCCTCTCCCCAGGACTCGCTGACACCTGCTGCTGGTACAAGGCCACAGAGATTTTATCTGTGCCCGTTCCCACGGAGCCTCTTTGCTCAGTGCTTCACGCTCCTGCTCACTGCAGAGCACTCTGTACCTTTCTGGAAAGATGAAATAAAGCTATTGGAGACAAACAAAAGATTGACTTTTGCTTTCCAGGACTCCAGCAATCCGAGGGTGATGCAGCTTCCTTGTTTGCTGTGCTCTGCTGAGGTTCTCTCCAGCAAGGTGCTGCAAGCTGAGGAGGGGACACTCGTGGGCTCCCTGTCACTCCCAGGGCCTCCTTCCCTGCGTGTCCTTCCTGCCCCGGGCACCTGCATCGCCTTGGGCTCCACGTCAGGGCACAACTCCACCGTCCCACACCCCTGGGGTTTGCTGTGGCTTCCTCCGCTCACCCCACATGCCCCTCCCAAAGCACCTATGCCATCACTGTAAAAATCAATGCTGGTTTTCCTTCCTCCCTTCACTGTTAAATTGTTTTCCATCAGCTACCGCTTCTCCCAGTTCCATGGATTTTTTGACTCGGAGCAATGTCTCACAAACGGCTCTGAGGAACCATTGTCATTCCAGGGAAGCGCGGTGCTCCTGGAAAGGAGCTTGTAAACCCACTGTTATTTTCCTTCCTAATTGCGATTTCAGTGACTCATCCCCGGTGCCACACTGCAGCGCGCAGCCATTGTGTGGATTTTTACCCACTCTTGAGCAGTCACAATTCACTGCTCAAGTTTTCAGGCCACCCAAGCCATTAGGAAAATAAATGTAAAATAAAAACCTGCTGGTACAGTTGGCTGGCGGAGCAGCGCAGCCCCTTGGGACAGCAGCAGAAGAGAAAGGCATTCAGTGCTCTCCAAAGCTGCTGTGGCCAATGTGGCCGAGCTGGTGCGAGCTGCTGCCTGAACGTGTGCTCTCTGCACAAGAGCTGATTCTCTCCTTTCCCCTTTCCCATCCCCTCCTTGTCCTCAGCTCTATCACAGCCCCATTCCTCAGCCCTATCTATAGGCTCTGTCTCAGCCCTATTCCTTCCTCTCCCCACCTCTATCCCACCCCCTCCCCCTTTCCTCCCCATCCTGATCCCACTCCCCATCTTTATCTTATCCTTTCCCTACCCCATCTAACCCTACCTCAATCCCCATCCCATCCCTTTCATGCCCATTCCCATCCCACTCCACTCTTTCCATATCCCCCTCCCTATCCCTAACCCCATCCCATACCCATTTTGTTCCTATCTCATCCCCATTCCCATCCCATCCTACCCCTGTTTGTACAGAGTTCCCAAAGCCTTGCCCAGCCTGCCCACCACCACCCACTCTCGAGGGGAGAGGTTTCTGGGCACATCTCCTGGGAGCATGATAGTGCTGGGCAGCTCCCACAGGAGAGGAGGGATGCCCGGGGACATGGACCAGAGCTCAGTCCTCACGTCTGTCAGAGGAGACAAAGCCTTCCCTGGGAGCTCTTGGCCCTGGCCCTGCTCAGGCTGTTGATTCACTGTTGGAGATCACGTTGGCCTGTTTGTTCAAGGATGCACAGTCCTGGTTTTGCTACGGCCATTCCCCAGCTGTTCTCCCTTTCTCCCAGCTGAGGTGGGAAGATGCTGACTTTGTCCGGAGAGCACTGGCCCTGCTCCTCCCGATGGCCAAACTCAGCTCCAGGGCACCAAAGCCTTTTGTCAGCCAGCACAGCATCCAGGGAAGAGCCGACTGTGTTTGCCCACTCCACTGCTGCCTGCCATCGTGGCAGCCTCTGCCATCAGGTCCTGCCACCTGGCTGAGCATGGCTGAAGCATCCTCGCTGAGCAAATTGAGCCCCATTGGGCTCCCAGAGTCAGACAGCAGGGTCTTGGTGGGGCTGGAGAGGAGCCTCCCCTCCCTTGAGCTTCCTCACGGGACACAGTGCCCTGCTGTGCACGTCCGAGCCCACACTGGACACCCAGACTGTTAGCCACGGCACGGTGTTACCAGGAAGACAATTGTGCAGCTCACATTCTCATCAGGTTCAGCATCATTTGGGATGAAGTTGAACGAGCCGAGGCCTCATTGTCACCTTCCAGTACTTAAAGGGGCTTATAAAAAAGAAGGAGAGTGACCTTTTACACAGGAGCAGAGTGATAGGACATGGGGGAATGGTTTTAAACTAAGAGAGGAGAGATTTAGATTAGACTCTGGGAAAAAATTCTCCCCTGTGAGGGTGGTCAGGCCCAGAGAAGCTGTGGTAGCCCCATCCCTGGAAGTGTTCAAGATCACATTGGACAGGGTTTGGAACAACCTGGTCTAGTGGAAGGTGTTCCTGCCATGGCAGAGGGGTGGAACGAGACGAGCTTTAATGCTATTTTCAATCCAAACCATTCCACGATTCTGTGATCCCAATTCAGTGACACATTCTCTGGCTTTGCCACAGAGTGGGCTGGGAAGGAGAGATTGGAGCCTGTGTAACCAAGCTGGCAAACTGTGCCAGTGTCTCTGATGCAGGACAAATGGGAGTGAAGAGGCTTCCTGAGCCAGCCTGGGCAGCGTGGCCAAAACTGGGCTTACAGGACCCGGCCACAGGCTCAGCAGCCCTCCCGTTGCAGTGGGGTAGGGGCAAGCACAGCTCCTGGGGCTGAGGGATGGGAACAGAGTGTTCGCTGGCAGCTCACCTGGCAGAGCAACGCACAGCCACAAACCCTCCCTGCTGTCTCCCCGATGTTTGCACCCCGGGAAATTGCAGCACCAAAGGGCAGCTGAGGTGTGGATTTGGAGCAGAGCAGGTGGAGAAGGGAGAGCCCAGCTTGTGGCCCTGCCCCACCAAAGGCTCCAGAACAGCCGTGAGCAGAGCACCAGGCAGTGCCAGCACGGCAGGACGGGCTGCAGGAGCTAGCCTGGCCCCCCGAATATTCATAACTGAGTCATTAGAGGGTGCCAGTGCCTTGCTGCAGAACAGAACTGTCCCCTCACCTGCCCAGCAGGGCCACAGGGGTCCCGCGGCTGCGGGATGCTGTCAGGACTGCACATCCAAATCCCTTCTTGGGGAGTTTAAACTCCAGAGCTCACCTGGCTGTGGAGCCACAGGACTGGAGCAGCAGATGCAAAGCTGAGCTGCTGCTTCCAGTACATCCTAGAGTGATTTCAGCCTTCACCTCCCTCCCTGCATCACCTTTCTGTGCCTTAAGCAGCAGGAGGTTCTTCCAGAGCTGTGTGGTGACATGGCAGCGATGCTGTTCCCAGCAGAAAAGGGGAATTCAAGCACGGAAGCTGCCGTGCCGTGTCCCTCCAGCACAGACAAGGCTGGAATGACCTGGGTCCCGCTGCTGGGAGGTGGAAAGCCAGTGTTGGAAACAAACCTGAACACCCACAAAGACAGAGCTGGGCTTCTCCTGTGCCCTCGAGCTGCTAAATTGCTGCTGAGGCATCTGGAAACAAGGTCAGCCTGCAGCATCAGGGGGCTGGCTGGGAAGGGGCTGGCACAGCCCTGGGTCACAGGGAGCGATGCCTGCACGCTGTCCCACGGGGTGCACAGCAGAGGAATGGGATTCACAAGGGCCAGGGAAGGGCCCTGCCCGTGGCCAGAGCACAATTCCACAAGGGTCTGATTGCAGCAGGTCCCGTGGGTCAGGGCTGGCTGCGGGGCAGTGCCAGCAGAAGGGCTGTAGGCGGATCATGTGGGTGCCCCGTGGAGTTTGGGATTGCTTGGGTCCAAATCCCTCGGTTAATGACACAGGGAGCTTCCAGCATCAGTCACAGGGCTCGAGGCAGCTCACACATGCAGTTTAGAGCCCTTGGACAGAGGAGGACTGTTCTCCAGGTATGTGCCGTGCCCGGCTCTCCCAGGACCGGGGCCAAATGCCAGGATCATTCCAGCGAAACCCTGAGCAAAATTAAGGTCCGAAGAGAACTGCTGTTGAACAGCCTCACATCCTGGCAATGGTGGAGCATCCCCCCTGCAGAACTGGGGGTGTCCCAGGGAAACCCCAGCTCAGGATTTCCTCTGAGCACGTTGAGCAGGGGGGCTCAGGGCAGTTGTTCCTTTCCTCTCCTGCCCATGGGCTCCCGGTGTGGGCCATCCCAGACAGATGAATTTTAGGAGGGAGGGAGATATTTCTGCCTTGCGTGGTGCTGCTCTAAGGCTTAATTATTTAAGATCTTGCAAAACACTTGGCATCCTTGGGATAAAATGCTTTGTAGGGAGCCCAAGGCACTGTTATGAAAGCATTCATGTTTTTTGCCTTCTCTCTAGCGCTCTTCAATCTGCTTTGCAGGAGCCAAGGAGGGCTCCTGGGTACCACAGGACACCTGCAGCTGTTTGCTCTGAAGGGTCACAGAATCATAGAATGGTTTGGGTTGGAAGGGGACCTTGAAGATCATCCAGTTCCAACCCCCTGCCACGGGCAGGGACAACTTCCACTATCCCAGGTTGTTCCAGGCCCCGTCCAACCTGGCCTTGGACACTTCCAGGGATCCAGGGGCAGCCACAGCTTCTCTGGGCAACCTGTGCCAGGGCCTCCCCACCCTCACAGGGAAGAATATTTTCCTAATATCTAATCTAAACCTAATCTCTTTGAATCTGAACCCATTCCTCCTTGTCTTGTCACTACATGCTCTTGGAAAGAGTCTTGCCCCATCTTCCCTGTAAGCTCATGTAAGGGTGGTGATTTGCCTACTGGCAGCAGCAAACTGCAAACACTGGGACAGAATTCCCTCCGTGCAACCTCATCTGTCCCCTTTTCTGGCATCATGCAGGGCCCTGGTGAAAGCCCTGCTGAAGCCTCCTATGCTCAGCCTCATCCTGCATCGCCTCTCCTCCCCAGAGCTGCCTGTGGAGCACTGCACCCACAGGGACACGTGCCATCCTCCACGCACATCCCACTCTGCAGTGGCCACCCAGGCCACCCCAGGCCACTCAAAGCCACCCCAAGCCACCCCAGGCCACCCCAAACACCAATGCTATGGAAAATCCCTTTGGTCAGTTGGGATCACCTGTCCTGCCTGTGTCTCCTCCCCACCACCACCACACACACTCAACTTCCTTGGCAGCAAGGCAGTGTGAGAAGCAGAAAAGGCCTTGGCTCTGTGCAAGCTCTGCCCAGCAATAACAAAAACATCTCTATATTATCAACCCCGTGTTCAGCACAAATACAGAACACAGTGCATAGCAGAAAAGTAACTCTTCCCCAGCCAAACCCAGCACATTCCACCTCATATTCCATACCACTTACACCATTCCAGGCCCCACACTATTCAGTACAACTTCGATACCCACCACCCCCCTTCCCATTCTTTGATATAACACACAGATATCGTTCCCTTAGTCTGTGGACCACTCCGGAAAATGTTCACGAAACATCAACAAAATATCTGTTGAATTCATTTAGTCCATGGCTTCGAGCTCCATCTGTTCTGGTGGTCACTCAGGACAGCAGAGGTGCTGTGTGGGGGGAGTTATTGGGCACCAAAGGCAGCTCAGGTCACTGCTGCCTTGCAACTGCTTCTTGGGAGGCTTCTCCCACACTGGGTTGAACGGTTCCTGTTACAGTAATTCCTGAAACACACAACTCAAATCATGGCTTACAGCATTTTACAGATCCATTGCAATCTCCACCCCTGGTTCTTTAGGGCCAGGTTATCTGATTTAACATTGCACTGAACTCCTGCCTTAGTCCCCAGGCTGGCTGCACCGAGGGGCTCCTGCCAGACTCCCCGTTAGTGCAGTCACATCCCAGTGCTCCCCGGGCTGCAGGACACAGCTGCCCCACCACGGGCTGCCCCACAGGCTGCAGGGAATCCTTACTGCCCCTGCTCCAGCCTGGGGTCTGACCCATGGCAGACAGACCCTGAATTTCTCCAACGTGGGTCCTTCCCACGGGCTGCAGTTCTTCACCAGCTGCCCCAGCTCGGATCTCCCGTGGGGTCCCAGGTCCTGCAGCAAACCTGCTCCAGCACAGGCCCCTCCTTGCCTGGCATCCCCCTGCTGTGGCCTGGGCTCCTCCACGGCCTGCAGGTGGATCTGTGCTCCGCTGTGGGCTCATTCACACATCTCAGCGTCTTCAACTCAGGTTCAGGCTGGAGTTCCAGCCTGTCCAGCACAGACAAGCAGCACTGCCCTGGCCACCTGCCAGCCCAGGCCCA
This sequence comes from Mohoua ochrocephala, assembly GCA_013398855.1. Taxonomy (NCBI): domain Eukaryota; kingdom Metazoa; phylum Chordata; class Aves; order Passeriformes; family Acanthizidae; genus Mohoua; species Mohoua ochrocephala. Next base: position 52,800 of record VZTA01023989.1, on the reverse strand, counting down.
TCGCCATGGCTGTTATCAGAGTGTTCCCAGGCACGACCCAGTCAGGTGATAAGCACCACAGCAGCAGAGAAAGCAGAAAGCAGCCACTAACGAGCACTAGGCTGTAATACACAGTCAGGAAAGTGACCCCCGTGGCAAGCACAGGAGCCTGCTCAGTACCAGCTCAACAGCACTAACAGCTATAAATTCAACAGAGCACATCCCAATTCTACCAGCCACACTGGAGTGCAGGGAGCATCCATGGATTTGAGATACATCCCAAGCCTTTCTCAGCCTGTTATAGCAGGAGGAGAGCTGTGGCTCCAGCTTTCCCTGCAGCAGGCACCTTCGTAAGAGGGTTCTTGAGCCTTGGACCTTGCCAGGTGATCTGTTCTCTTTCCATCCATGGTCAGCCTGGCTCTTGATGATGTTCTGTTTTCCCATACCCAAATGTAACAGCCTTCCTATCTTATCTACCAGCATAAATCTTACTTTGCTGAGTGGGAGCGAGAGATAAGCATGAAGTAGGCAGAGATCAAAGGACACCGAGTGTTACAGAGAGCAGAAACCCAAGCCTTCAGAATGAGCCAGCACCAAAGCCTTGGGACCTTGGAGCAGAAGAGCAGATCAGCTTCAGGACCATCCTGCACAGGGTCAGGGCACAGCGAGCCATGGGAAGAGGGGAGGGCAGAGAGGGAGATGCTGGCAGCAACGCTCCGTTTCACCTGCAGACAGGACAGCTGAGACCAGGAGCACTTGGAGGGTTTCGTGAGTCAGTGGGAGGCACACCAGAGCCCATCCTGAGCGAGGAGGGAAGAACAACCTCCACTTCTCTCTCACAGAGCCAGTTTTCAGAGGGCAGGGCTTAGGTTCATCCCAATGAGGCTGGACAGATGCGAAGGGACATTGAATCTGTTCAACAACTCTGTGCCTGGAGGCTGTGTCTCAGGGTGGACCAGCCAGGACAGCAGTGACCCATCCACACATGGGTTCTGCAGCCTGGGCTTGCTCCTGCTTCGCAGCTCACAGATCGTGGTTTGCCAGCAGGAGCACCAGCCCCATCCACTCCCAGATCCAGCAGCACTCCTTTGAGTTGGATCAGACACCCAGGCACGGCTCCTTGCAGGGCAGACCAACAGCCACTCCAAAAACCATGTGTCACTGACAGCAACTGTGGATCTGAACTTTCAAACCATGAATTTTGATCAAGCAAGTCAGGAAAATTTCCCAATATTAAAGGTGATGGGTGAGAAAGACCTTTGTCCCAGGCAGGGCTTGGGATTTCAGCACAGAGAGTGCAGATCCAGGCACTTTATCCTCCCGGGCAGCATTTTCCCTTTGAGGTGTTACATTGATCCTGGATCTGCTCACAAGGTCCTAAATGGTATTTTTGTGGAGGCACTGGCACGTAGTAGGAAGGAAGGCACAGGCTGGTGGGAGCCTGAGGATGGAGCAGGATCTCTTCAGCCGGCACCGTCACAGAGACAAGGACAAGGACAAGGACATCTCCTCCCTGATCCCTTCTGCCCTGTAGACACCTCCACCAAAACCAATCACCAACAAAGCCGGCCCTGCCTGCAACCTGTAGTCTCACAGAACCCTCTTGCAAAGACAGTGGGGTGTTTTACAAGGCTTTTGCAACGGGCTTTGCCAAATTACTATGTGGAAAGAGATGTGAAACCAACAGGAATGGGAGCAAGCAGCCACCGCAATGGCCTTGCACTCTGCTGTTCCTGTTCACCTGCTCTCCACAGCCTGTCCTGCTGTCTAGGTGCAGCTCCTGCCCTCGTCCTTGGCAAGGTCAACTCCTTCCCTCTGGCTGCTGTCGTTCAGGCAATCGGAAAGAAAAAAGTAAACAACAAAGACAAAAGCTTTGATTATGGAGCCGCTGAGTTTGCCAGGCACAGGGAGGGCTGGTGAGAGATAAATGTTGCTAAACCAGAGTTTCCAGGCAGCACAGGCTTCCCAGTAAACAGGATTCACACCTCCCTTCCCACATCTGCTAACGGTGGATCATGTCAGGGAACAGGAGAAAGCAAGGGGAAGAAACACCGGTAGAAGTGCAAAGGGTGCAAAACCTGGTCTGTCCTCCACTGTCTCAGACACCACTTTCAAACAACTCCATTCCTGTATCTCCAGAGTCCCTGCCCTCAGCTGCAGCCACACCACACATCGCAGAGAAGCCTGCGTGGGAGCTCGTGTGAACCCATCAGTTCCACATGTGTGACGCCTCCAGGGTTCTCCCACGCCTCTCAGGTGGCTTCCGGGGATGTGCTAACACACCTGATGGAAATGGGGTGAAGGTACCTTCCACGTGTCCTTGCTCAGTGTCCTCCCTCTCCTTTTTCCAGGGGAGAGCTGGCTTGTCTTCTCTTCATAGGAGCTAAGTCCCAGTTTGTTGTAGGGCATTCCCTACCAGCCACGTTCCCAGGGTAAGGACAGCTGCACCTAGAAATTAATGTATAATTTCTGCTGGAGGGGTAATAAGGGCAATAAAGCCGGGCCCGCGTTAGTATTTGAAGTGTATGCAAACTGCTAATCAGGATATGTAAGTATCAAGTGTCATTTGAAGATTTTAATGAAGCCGAGCAATGTTTTCCAAGCTGCTTTCCCGGTTAATGTTTAACAGGATGACAGCGCGTACCCGCTGGCACTGGAGTCAAGGACCAGGACGAGTTCAGTGTTGCTCAGCAGAACAATGTATATTGTGCCTGCTGCGAGGTCCTGGCTGGGCAGTATCATTCCCAAAGGCACGTGGAAATGACATCGTAGGGCGAGGAGACTGAGCGGGAGGGAATTGTCTGCAGCTCCAGGGCAGTGGAGCAGCAGCCCCAGCTCGTGCCCACGAGTGTGGTGCCTTCCCCCGACCTCTCCATGCCAGCCCTCCCCTTCTTCACCCCCTTTGGTTGAGCCACTTGGACCCACAAGTGTGGCACAAAATGAGCCAGAGGAGTTGGTTGGTTGGTTGGTTAGTGGCTGGTTGGGTGGTTGGTTAGTGGTTGCTTGCTTGCTTGCTTGCTTGGTTAGTGGTTGGTTAGTGGTTGGTTGGTTGATTGGTTGGTTAGTCGTTGGTTGGTTAGTGGCTGGTTGGTTGGTTAGTGTTTGGTTGGTTGGTGGTTGGTGGTTGGTTGGTTGGTTGGTGGTTGGTTGATTGGTTGGTGGTTGGTTGGTTGGTGGCTGGTTGGTTGGTTGGTTAGTGGTTGGTTGGTGGTTGGTTAGTGGTTGGTTGGTTGGTTGGTTTTTTCCCTTTCTGCAGAGCAAACTGCCTCCTGGGAGGCTCTGCCAGCTGTTGGGGTGCTGCAGCATGTCCAGAGAAGGGAATGGAGCTGGGGAAGTGTCTGAAGCACAAGTCTGATGAGGAGCAGCTGAGGGAGCTCGGGGGGCTCAGCCTGGAGAAAAGGAAGCTCCGGGGGGACTTTCTCCCACTCTACAACTCCCTGAAAGGAGATTGTGGCGAGGTGGGAGTCGGCCTCTTCTCCCAGGCAACAAGTGACAGGATGAGAGGGAATGGTTTCAGGTTGCACCAGGGGAGGTTTAGGTTGGATATTGGGGAAAATCTATTCACCAAAAGGGTGTTCAGGCACTAGAACAGGCTGTGGTGACCCACAGCAGTGGTGGGGTCACCATCCTTGGAGGGGTTTAACAAACACGTGGATGTGGCACTTGGGGAGTGGTGGCCTTGACAGTGCTGGAGGAATGATTGAATTCCAGGATCTTAGAGGGCTTTTCCAACTTAAATGATTCTGTGATTCTGTGTGAGGAGGGCAGCACAGCTGGGGCAAATGAGGCCGGGGAACAATGGGTGTGTTGGTGCTTCACTGCCCGCGTCCAGGGAGCCGCAGCCTCTGCTTGGTGCCCTGGAAAGGGCTCTCGAATGTCCCCCGCACCTCCCATCAGCCAGCAGGTTTCATTTGGCGTACGCTTTGGGTGCTGGCTGAGTTCTTCAGACAGGGCAGGGGTAGCTGTGTATCCTGTTTTTCTCTCACCCAAGAATATAGCATGTCATGTAACTAATTTAAATAATTTCTTCCTGGTTGAGCCTCATTAGGGACCCAGCATTAAGCTGGCCTGATTAGATCTACTAATCGATGGTGGGGAAAAGGAAGCTGGTTTCAGCACGCACGGCAGCACAGGAGCAGAGTCGTGCTACTCCACTCCCTGGGGACCACCACTGTCCCCAGCCACATCCCCACCACAGTCCCCAACCTCACCTCACGCCCCCCGGGCACAGCGTCACTCCACGGGCGGCCACTGCTGTCCCATCGCTGCTGGTCACCGCCGTGAGTCACGGTCATGTGCCGGGGCAGGGATGGTGACTGAACACTCCAACCTGTGTCCTTGACCTATTTTATCTGGGCAAACCCGTAATTGCTTTCCCAGGCTCTGTGCTTGGACCTTCTCCTACACACGTGTCCCGTTATCAGCAGAAGGCGACAGCGCCCGTGCAAAGGTCCCGGTCACCAGCCAGGTGTCCCGTCCAGTCCCCGCGGGGAAGGGAAGCGAGAGCGGCGGCGTGGGGGGGCTGCGGGGCCCAGCCCAGCCCCTGCCGCGCCCGGGGGGTCCCTGGTGGGGCCAAGGCTCTCCGGGTCCCACTGCTGCCGGCCCCGGCCCCGAGCAGGCTGAGGCAGTGCCCTGAGCCCCCCATGCCCACCCTGACCCCGCTGTCCTTCCTCGGCTTAACCCCTGTTCAGCCCCTCTCAGCTGCACTGCGGGGAAGCCCCCTCCCCACGGGCAGGGCCCGGAGCCCCGCGGGCCACGAGGGTCCTTTCCAACTTCCGGTTCTTCAGAGTCCGCTGCGCGGCCGGGGCAATAGCAGCGACAGAGGCAGCACAGGGACAGGGACAGGAACAGGGGCAGTGGCAGTAGCTGCGTCAGGGACAGGAGCAGGGATAGGGACAGTGGCAGTAGCTGGGACAGGGACAACGACAGGGGCATGGACAACAGCTGGGACAGGGACAGGGGCTGGGACAACGACAGGGACAGAGGCAACAACTGGGACAGGGACAGGGACAGCGACTGGGACAGAGCCCGGGACCGCCCTGGTCACGCCCTTCGGCCACGCCCCCAAAGTGACCACGCCCCCTGGGCGGGGCCCGGGGCCGTGACGTGCCCTCCCCGCTGGGGGCGTGGCCTGTGCCTGCCGTGACGTCACCGTCCCGCGGGGTGCGCAGCAGGTGCGGGTGGCGGCGCGAGACGCGCAGGGCGCAGGTACCGGGGCTCCGTGAGGGGCTGGGGGGCCGCGGCCGCGCC
>VZTA01023989.1:0-47499 GCA_013398855.1 Mohoua ochrocephala | reverse complement strand
CAGCACTGAGGAGGATGGGGAGGATGAGGAGGAGGAAGGCTCCTCAAGGTGAGGGGCCACACCCGTCCCGTCTCGTCCCGTCCCGTCCCTGGGAGCCCTCTGTGGGTGACCGCGCTGGGGACAGCGCTCCGGAGGGGTCGGGGCAGGAGGGGCCCGGTGAACCCCCCCCGGGCGCGTCCCCCAGCCCGGGGGTCCCGCCCTGTCTGGCAGCGCCGGCGATGCGGTCCTTGTCCGAAAGGTGCCCCAAACAACCCCGGGCTGGCGCGGCGGAGCGGGGCGGGGGCTCCCGGCGCTGTGGGAGCTGCCCTGGGCGCGGGGGACGCGGTGCTGCCCGGCTGAGGCTGAGCGTGCACCGAGGGGCGAGAGCAGGGCGGGTGCCCAAGGCGGGTGGGCACGGGTGGTACGGATGCTGAGGCTTATTTAGGGTAGAGCAAGAGGTATGGTAGCGCTCGGAGTAAAAAGAATAGTGCCGCATCGTGTGTTTAAAAGCCATTATGGTTGTCCTGGATTTATGTTTCCTGTTCCTATAGCTGAGGAGACCTCATTTGGATAATTAAATGTCATGGTGAAATAGGAGAATGAGGGAAGGAGAGTACTTGTCTCCTCTCCTCTGCCACATGGATCTGCCGCCCCTTCGGATGGCAGTGGGCAAACCCTCTCTGTCCGGGCTAGTGCCAAGAGCTGTCCCACTCATCCCAGATTCGTGTTTAGCTTTATCTGAAAGGAGAAAAAGAGGTGCTTTCTGCTTCTGATGCCTGTACTACGAGACGTGTGTGAACAACCTGATTGTAAAGAGGGTAAGTCTGGGTAAGGTAGTAAGTGTGGGTGAGTTATAATGACTGTGCTGAGCAGCTGCCTTCTCCTTGTGCTGTGTAAATACAGTGATAGGATACAAGGTGTGGGAAGTGCTGCTGTGCTAGGAAAGGGGTATTTTCTCATCAGTTGCTTAAATAATAAGTGACTCTTCCTTGAAATTTTTGATGATAATAATAATATTACTATATCAGGTAGACTGAGGAGGAGGCTGAAAACACTGAGACTTTATAAATTTCACTGACTGTATTTCAGTGCTTTTTGGGGACAGTCAGGGATTAATGTACGTGTTAGATAATAATCTTCTATTGCGCAGAATAGTGGTTTTTACCGAGCACAGGAACTTCTGCAGCACGAAGTCTGTTTCACTCTGTCCCTTATTCATGTGCTATAAAGGCCATCTTTGTTAAATACTGATTTGTCATTCCCCAAATGGTGTGAGAGCTGTAACCGATAATCTGCAGAGGCTGGTGGGTGTCCTTGCAGCAGAGGTCGAAGAGGAGACTGCCGTGTCAAGGAGTGGCTCTGACATGGGTGGCGGCTCTGCGTGTGCTGAGTGGACCCTGCGAGGTGGTGCCCTGGCGTCAGTCAGAGCACAGAGCTCTGCTGCTTTGTTGCCGTGTGTCCCCCCCAGGTCGATGTTACATTTAAAACTGGCAGTGGTTTGCTGCTCAGAGGTGTTCTGTGAGTGTAAGCAGAGATGTTCCTGCTCAGGGCATTGCACTGGGATGGTGGAGAAGTGCCTGGAGGGCTTTGTGTGCCATGAACAGAGGAGCTGCCTGTTCTCGGGGTAGTTCTCTGCAGGATCGGGTGAATATGTTACCTGATTTTTTTTCTACGAGGGCAGAGCAAGCTTGCATAACTCTGGATTTTCAAGGAACAGGTCTGCCTTTCTCCTGTCCCCTGTTTGTGATCTCTCTCTGTGGCACGGCTGGAAGCTTATCAGGGGTCCCTGAAAACTTCTCGTGGGAGCCGGAGCCTTGAATGAGCAGGTTCGCTCATTCGCTGATGTCGGTATTGATATTTTCTACTCTCTGGGTTGCATATCCTGTCTTAACTTCCTGCTTCTGACCTCAAACCCGATGGCTCAATGAGTAGAAAATAGCCCTGTCATTTCTGGGAATAGGGAAAGATAGGAAGGAGCCCGAGTCATTCAAGCAGACGGTCAGTATTGCCAGGCCTGGCATCCTGCCGGCAGCAGCTTGGTTTCCCGCAGGCAGCCTGGAAGCCTCCGAGCTTGCTCATCCCAGCGTGGAAGAGGCTGCCTTCCCCGGGATTCGGGGTGAAGTGCTTGGCCTCACACCTGTGCCGAGGGGCAGGAAATGCTGGGCTACCCTCACAGCTGTACCCTGGGAGCTCCTCCCGGCTGGGATCGATCCCCTTCTGTGGAAGTGCCACCACCGTGCTGTCCTGGGAGGGAGCAGCGCTGTCTGTGCTCCAGAGCCTGCCCACAGCTGGTCGGGATTGCAGAGGGCTTTGGGGAATGGATCTCCTTGGAAGGGTCTGGGCTGTTGTATTCCTTATGCCAGGCACCACCACTGCTGAGCAGAAGCTGCTGTTTCTGTCACTTATATATCAGAGAGAGAGAGAGTTCCACACTAGGATTATAATGTCTTCTTGAGGTATTATTTGGTCTTACCAGCTATCGAGGGCAGTCCCCTGAAGTGTAGAAGTTTTTCAGCCCCTCACAGGGTAAGGCAAAGGTTTTCTTGGTTTGGTGACCACTGGTATGGGAGAAACCGGCCTGGGGCCCGTGACAAGCAGACATTAAAGAGGATTCTTGCCTATGCCCTACAGGCAAAGTAAAGCATCACGTTGGAGCCACATGAAGGATACGGAAAAGCAGAAAAAGTGACAAAACATGAAAGGGGCGGAGAAATCTCAGACTCCTTCCATTTTCCAGCCTATCATGGAAATCTCTTTCTGAGTAATGAGGTCTCAGCTGTAGAAAATGCCCGTGTTTCTGTCTGCACGCAGCGACGTAGCTGTGCCTTGGGAGCTGCGTGCTGCTGCCGGTGTGCTTCTGCTTGAGGTGCTGGAAAATCATCGTGTGCTCTGGGTAGTATCTTCCACTTAATCCACCAGTGTTTCAGGGCTGGGGAAGTTATCCTGAAAGACTGCTGCTGTTCCATGGCTGGAATGCTGCCAGAACACCATCTGAATAACATATGAATGCATTATCTGTGCCTATTAATTTTCTCGCCAGTCATACTGTTTGTTTCACATCCTCTTCTCAGTTAGACCAACAAAGCTGCTTGCTTTAACTATTATTTGCAGGTCTAGTTTAACCTGACAATCAGGTGTATTCATTGATTTTTTTGTTGTTGTTGTTGTTGTTGTTTTGGTATTTGTTGCATCTTAAAACAGTCGATACACCACTTTAACAGCAAACTACAGTCATGTATTTCTGGAATCATCTAAGGCAACATAGACTTCAACAAAAGCAGTGCATGCAAAAGCGTTCAAAACCTAAAATCAAGATGTTGATGCTTCTCTCTGCAATGATTTCTGTGTAAAGGACTTTGCTTTTTGGTGTGTTTTGCCACAGGCACTGCTGTACCTGGGCAGAGTCTCACCTGGTGCGTCAGCAACATGTGCCGTGGCCGACACCACCCGAGGGGCTGTGAAATGATGCTCTCCACCTTTGTAATTGTTAGTTCCTGGTGTTTAAGTATATATTTCTAAAACCTTTCATCAGGTGTCTGAAAAAATTGATAATTTTTCCCCATGAGGATGCAGTTCGTGTAATAACAGTAGCAGGGCATTGGATTTGATTTTTTTTTTTTCCACTAATGCTTTTATTGTCGGAACTATGTCAGCTTCATACTTTCCTTTTGCCGTGTAGAACATGTAGGTGGACAGTGGGCAGGCAGTGAGTGATGGGTGGTGTTTCTGAAGAGGTCTGTGTGTTGGTAACAATTGATGAGACATTGAAATTTGTCTGAAGAAGGAAAATCCTGGCGTGCAATCCTCTGAGGGTGCATTGATAAGAGTTTTTGTGGAGACAGAGCAGCAAGGATAGATCTGTGACCGTGAAGCTGCACAAAGGATGTTGCCTCTGAGGCAAAAACTGTCAGCATGACTACAGCCCTTTAGAGCTGATCAAATCCTGCTTTCCGAAACCAGAACCACCTGGAAATGGGCAAATCCGTTATGGTTTTGCCAAGAAGGCAGGGCAGACGATGGGACTGGGGAGCTGGGGCAGTTTGTGGGTACACCAGTGTCAGCCTCAAACATCAGCTGGGCTTTCCATTTTCGCACGTGGGCAGACTTCAGAACCCTGGAGGGCTTGGAGGACGCCAGGAGGAGGGAATACCTGGCTCAGGAAGGTTAAATGCTTGTTCATCGAAACTGTTCAGTGCACAGAGCTGCCTGATCTGGTGACTTCAGCCACATGAGCAGCCGCAGTTGTTTTGTGCAGGAGATGCCTGGCAGCCACCCAACTCAACGTGAGGAAATGCCCCTCTTCCCAAGGACTGCAAGTGTCCTGGAGCCCAGGACACCTCTTAAGGAAATGGGCTTGAACAGAGGAGTGGGTTTTAGCTTTTCCTTTTACAGCACAAAGCTGGGCTTTTTTCTTTTGCCTAGACCTGCGTTTTGGAAATTAAAGTAGTTCTGAACAGCTTTTGTCAGAAAAGGTGGGGGCAGCTCTTGTTCCCCCTCAGCTATTTCTCTAGGCTGATGGAGCTACCTGGTGAAGTGGGAGGGCAAACCAGGGAGGAAGCTTTTCCTGGAAGCAAACCGAGCAAGAATGGAATCTCTTACAATTTATCCTTAACGTACCTCTCATAAAATCACTAAATGGAGCTGACAAATAAGCTGGTAAGAGGGAAACACAGAGCCAGGGCCATTTAAAAGCCACTTGTGCTCTTTTTCATTTGGATACTGTTCATATGAAATGTAATTTAAATGCTAGGCTGGTTGCCAGGAGCTGGATTGTTGATGTTAAATGTACTTTCCATTAGAGCTCTGTATTGGAAAACTACTTCCTAGCGCTGCAGGCATTGGAAGGGGTGGGTTACATCAGGGTGCCCCAGTTGTCCTTCTCAGGGTCTGGCCTCTCACTGTGCTCTCCATCTTCATCTGTGCAAAGACCAGTTGAATCAATACCTGCCATTCCCAAAACGTGATTCCTCCTGACTGCAGCAGCACGAGGTGCAATGCTCGTTCTGCTGTACTAAAACCAAGCAACTCCTCGCCTTTAAAGTCCAAAAATCTGCAAATTGCTTTTGGGTCTTCATGAGGATTTTTTTCTGTGTTCCAGACTGCTGATTTCCTTTGGGTTTTTCTTGTTGGTGCTTGGGGTTTTTTTTAATTTACTAATCACCCATTTGTTTTCCTAGGGCTGTTTCTTGCACTGTTCCCTGTGCAAGAGAAGATGTTTTGCCCTGTTTCAGTACCCTGGTTAGATTGTCCTCTCACCCCACATGCACAGCTCTTTATTTAATGGATTTGCTTGCTCTGGAGATTGGATTCGAAGGATCTGACTTGCAGGCAGCTGTCCGTAGGGATTGGTATTTCTTTGCAGGTGGATTAGTAGCTGTGGACACCTCCTGTGTAAAAATGCAGATGGCTTTATGCGTGCTCTCCTCAGCTTTGCCAAGGCAATAAGGTGCCAACAGGTAGAAGCAGATTCCTACTGCTCTCCAGTCATTTTGGCAATAATTACGATGGCCATAATTATTCTGACCTCAAAAGAGACGCTTGGGAGCGCCAGCCTCATACGTGGCCTTTTGGAGGAGGGAAAAGGGTGAAACTGGGTCATCTTGGCAGGCTCTGAAGGGTCTTTGTTTGGGCACCCCTTGTGCTAACAGAAAAGCTTTCTTCCATCACACTTTCCCTTATTCTCTTCATTCTTGCTTGTTTTCCTGCATCGTGTTACCTTCTGACCAAAAGCCCTCCCCGTCCAGGCCCCCAGGCTGCGCTTGCAGAGTGACGTGGCCAACAGCCATCTAAATTAGGCTTCCTGTTCCTTTTTTTCCTAGTTTTGGAGGTGGCAACTTGTGGATGGTGAGACTTTCCCAGGTTGAAACTGTTTTCAGAGGCTTGTGGCAGAGCCAGTGAAGTGGTGGAAGAGACTGTGTGCTGTCACTTGGGTGAGCAATGGGGTGAGCTGTACGTGTGCAGTGACAGGCTCTAGAAGAGCTATTCCCTCTTGGAAGGATCTTGCAGTTGCAATTAGTACAGTGGAGCTTGAGCTCTGTTTTTAGCTTGATGGATGGCAGGAGCTGCCCTGGGAGTGGGCTGGGAAAGGGGTGGGAAGCAGAAGACAGCTGTGGCGCTGTGCAGAGAGAGCCTGCCTGCTTCCTCCTGGAAAAATGGTGACACTAAAAGGCACAGCGATGGCTGGAAAGAATAATCAAGGAATGGTGCAGGCTCTGCTGAAGCAGTCGGTCTTCAGCTCAGGAGAGATGCCTGGAGGGGGAAAAAAAAAAGATATCAGGAGCAGTGACTGACTAGTTCTGTAGCAGCTGCCTTGGATTGCTGGCCTTGTACAAGGCAGTAAGTGTGAAGCAATCAGAAGTTTTTTCAAAGCCTGATGGTGAAATTTGTTTCTTTAAGGATTGGTTGCCAAAATGGACGGGCTAAATATATATATATATATGTGTGTGTGTGTGTAGTGTATGCAAAGCATTATGGTTCTGTACTTGCACCTTTTGCTAAGCCTTAGCCAAAGGCAGGTTACAGCTGTAGAGGGACTGAGATTCTCACACAGGATGGTGCTTCTTGCCCGTTGGTACCTCTGTGTGTACGTGCACGTCTGGTGCCATGTGCATCCTCTATACAACATCGTACCTCAGTGACTTCTGGTTTGCAGACCTTTTGAGCAATGGTGCAGCCTTCTGGGGTGTGATAAGCAGCTTGTTTCAAAATGAAACCCTGCTGTTGGGGTAGGAGAAATAATGTTTGCTCAGCAGTGTAGAACAAAGGAGTTTGAAGATAACTTAAGGAAACAATGATGTGCTAATGAACTTGCCCCTGAGCAAAAGCACTAACGTGGTGGGGAGAAGGGACAGGAACGTGGTTTGCCATTCTCTTCAGATGGATTAGCAATTTCTCTGTTGTTAAGCAGCAACAGACAGGGCAAATGCTTAGTGACAGTCAAGGAAATCTCCTTGTTTGCTGGGTTCAGTGCTAAATGAAGTTTAGCACTAGTGAGGCTGTGCAGGGACCATTGAGCTCTGCGCTGGCTCTTCCTGCTGGACCTCCTGCAGCGCCATGGTAAACAAAGGGCTTCACTGATGGTTCTTTTGAGCTTTGCTTCTGAGAGGTGCTCACCAGGAAACCCACAGTTCTGATGCAACTTCACAGGGGTTGGTCCTGGTCGCAGCTCACACAGAATCACCAGCTGGGGTGAGAACCCACAGCAAAGCTTGGTGATATGTTTGACTAAGAGCTCAGGTATGTCTCTGAAAAGTATCTGCTTCATGATTCAAAGCCCTGCCATGCAAACACGTACCCAGGTGACGAAATAGGGCTAGGAAGTGTGTAAAATCATGTATGACATCATGAGAGTGAAGGAAATCTCAGTATTGCCACGCAGTTCAAAAAGGGCAAGTAGGGGTGTGTGTATGTGTAGCAATTACTGGCAGTGAAACTGGGGGACAAGGAAGGATTCTTTCCGAGAACTCAGGTTCCACAACTACCTCTGGGTTTGCTGAATGCCTTGATGAATTCTTCAGGAGTTTCCTCACTCATCACGGACAAATCCCCAGTGGCTGCTGAGTGTTCATGCTGGACACCCTCTTTTATCTCTTGCCTAATCTCGGTTATGTTACTTTACCCTCAACCTGGAATATGCTCTTCTTAATCTCCATCTTTTCCTCTGTTCTGTTGCTCTGCTGTCTCTGCCCAGGCATCTGTACAGCTGTTAGTAGGCTCTGGCCAGATTTCCCTCAGTCCCTCTCCCATATCAGCAGGTGGAATCTCAGTCACTGCCTCCACTCCTAACCTGCCTCCTCTTCAAAAACTGTTTTGACACAGCTAACACGGAGCTGGTAAACAAAGAGCACTAGTACTTCTTTCTTGTTCCCTGTGCTGCCACTTCCCTGTTTGCTCAAGCCATTAACTCCTTCTCCCTGTTTCACAGACATTTCTGCAGAGCTGCTGATGTGCAGGGTTTTTTGTTCATCCTTATGGCTGTTGGTTTTAACCAGGCTCTCATCTTGCCACACTCTTGCAGGGGTTGCTGAGCTTTACCAGGCACACCTGATCCCCATCTCAGCCCTTTCTGCAGAGGTGCTTTGTTACCTGTGTGGTTCCACTGGCTCCGGAGGGATTCTGGCACGTTCCCATGCTGGGTGCTTGCACAGAGCCACAGGACAGGGGGCAGGCTCCCTGCTTGGCTACCAAAGGGAGTGACTGGCCAGTCCTGATGGAGAAGGGTGGCCCCCAGCAGTCCCAGCACGAGTCCCCATGGCAAGGGAGCAGTGGGGTGGCTGAGTTTGTTATCCACTGACTGAATTTGAGTTCACAGCCAGCTGAAGAATCACAGCCTCTGTTAAACCTTGCTTCAGCACTGAAATATCAATGGTATTGAATGTGGATAAATGAATTGATGCATATGAAGGGACAGGAGGGAAGACTGACCTTCCCTGCAAAGGGTGGGCTGAGCTGATTGTCCTCTTGGGCAGAAGGACTTTGAAAAACTGAAGTAATCCGTGAGTCTGCTGGAGCTGGGCAGTGCTCATTGAAGCAAGCTAAGCCCAGGAGATTCTTAAGGTTTATGAACAAAACATGATCTGTTGTTGGCTGCCTTTGAATGCCTTGCGTGTGTGTGTATATAAAAACACATGTATTTGTAGCTAGGGTGCAAATTTACACCCTTGAACAGAGAAGGGGGACGTGGATGGAGAGGTTGTCCCCTGCCCAAGGAGCAGACATTGGGCTGGGGCTCTTTGATCTGGAGCAGAGCATTCCCCCATGCCACCTCCCTGGTTTGGTGCATCCCTGAATTCAGGAGGGTGCCCTCCTGCAGTCACTCTGATGGGGCAGGAGGCAGTTTTCCACAAGGCAGGCAGCAGTGCCCTGGATCCCCTCGTGCCAGGAGCAGGCACGGCAGCTGTGCATTGGGTCAGGGAGCCTGGGCAAACCAGAGGGTTCACAGGGTTGCCTGGGCCGTGCCTGGGCTCCAAATGGTTACTCTGCCACGTGCAGTGGTCTGTAGGTGTACACACACGCACTCGCTCTGGCCTTGTTCTTCCCTGGAAACTTGCTTTTGGATGTTATTTTGGGATGATTTTCTGGGTTAGATGAGCATTAATGGCCTAGTGCGTCCCAGTTCTCTAATTGATTGCATTGAAGTGAGTTGTAGGGTTTGCTGCCTGCCTTTCCCTGCCTCCCTGAAGGAAGAATTTCCTTGCTGGAGACTTGGTAGGGGCGTTGCAGTGCAGTGGTTAAAGAGCCTTAAGTTAAGTGTATGTTGTGCTTGTCTGTTTTAAAGTGAGCAGTTAAGTGGTCTGGCTGGCCTAGCAGTGGGGGGAAAAAAAGCAAACCATAAATAAAATTCCTGTAATCCCTGGCCTTGGTTAAGCAGTTAAAACTCTTGACAAAGCCATTAAAAGACGTCATCTGCAGGATACGGCACTGCCTTAGCAGTTAGCTGGGACAACTTCTTTGTGAGGGGAAGAGGAGAGACAGACACTGATCTCTTCACTCTGGTGACCAGGGACAGGACCCAAGGAATGGCTGGCGCTGTGCCAGGGGGATTTAGGTTGGATATCAGGGAAAGCTTCTTCTCCCAGAGGGTGGTGGGACCCTGAACAGGCTCCCCAGGGAATGGGCACGGCCCCAAGGCTGCCAGGAGCATTTGGACAACGCTCTCAGGCACAGGGTGGGATTGTTGGGGTGTCCTGTGCAGGGCCAGGGGTTGGACTTCAATGATCCTTGTCCAACTCAGCATGTTTGTGATTCTGTGACTGTGCCTGGCTCGCACACCATGAGGAGCATTAGGATGAATTCAGGTGAGTGACAGCTGCAGCCTGTGAGCCTCAAGGGCTTCTCGGTGTCCTCCTGGGCAGGACGGCAGCCCCGTTCCCTCGGAGCAGCCTCTGGATCCCAGACACTGCGTGGGATCAGCCGGGCTGTGTGCGTGGCAGAGCCCCGCGGTGCCACTTGGCATCGCGCTGGCGACCTTCGGCCAGGAGCAGCTGTAAACAAGCGGGAGCCTTGGGATCCTTCCTTGGGGAGGGAGGGACAGCCGGCGCTCTGAAGCGATGAAACAGCAGGCTGTAAACAAACAGCTCGCTCTACGCTGCCAGGGACTGCGGCAGCTAAACATAGCCCCAGGGGCTGGGCCCGCCTGGCCTCTGCCCCGCACATCGCGCTGGGCTCCGCTAGCGGTGCAAAGGTGAAATTCTTCGGGCTGCGGCAGGCAGAGCTCGCTGGATGTGCCCGTGGTCTCCGCTGCCCGTCCCCGGGAGCGCAGCGCTGAGCGGTCAGCCCAGCCCGGCCGCTTGCCCATCCCGATGCCATCCAAAGGCGCTCCTGCTGGCCAGCCTCTCCCGCTCCAAGCCGGCAGCAGCGAGCCCGGCGGAGGCAGATTGTGCTCCTGGTGTTTCTCCCTGTGGCGTGTGGGAGGAGGTGTGTAGCAAAGGAGAACTGGTGACCCGTCTGCACCCTGTAATAGGGGAAGGAAATGACAGGGTTACAGCTGCTTCAGGCAGGAAGGTTCCTGAACACGTAGGATATTAATATACCCTTCTGTTTCTCAGACAGGGAGAAGCTCCAGAAGCCTAATGTAAGAAATGGTTTGCTTAGTCATGCTGCTTAGAGGTTCATTAAAGTTGCAGTGTTGTGACAGTCTTGTCTTCCGATGGCTGCGCCATGAGTAATACATGACATGGGTTTTATGAGCATCAACTCTCTGAGGTGTCTTTAATGTTGCTTTTTGAATGAGGCTGAGCCCAAGGCCCTAATTCCTCGTGGCTGTTTAACGATGCAGTTGTGTACGACTGGAAGACTACACGACGTGCTGGGGTACGGTGTCATCGGGAAATTATTCGCGTACAGCCCTGCTCGGTGCTGGTCTGGCTGCTTTAACAGTTAGCAGGAGTGTGATGGACATTTGCGTTCACTCTTTCTCCTGTCAAAGCTATCAAATGGGCCTGGAACAGGCTGCATTTCCCCATGGTTTTCCTCTCCGATATTGACAGAAACATGAAGTAATCGCTTCTAAATCTCTCTTAAAAGCGTTTTAATCTTGAGTGGAAGCAGAGGATTTTGCTTTGCTGCTGCAAGACTTCGGGTGAATAGCTGATGCACGACTGGAAAGCAGCATGCTACTACTGCTGAGCTAAACTCGTGTCACTTAGAGAAATCACTTCAGTTCCGTCCCTGCCCCTGTGATAGGGTTAAAAATAAATTTGCTGCTCGGCTAGGTATTGTGAAGTCTGTTTCTCACACAACGTAGGGTCCTCTGGAGAGCGGTCCGAAATGGAACTCATACGGTCGTGGATGAGCAGACAAAAGCAAACCAGTTGTCCTGTTTGTTTCCTTCTTTTGCAGGACAGATTCTGCATCCCACATGAGCTACGATAATCCTCCGCCGTACCCCGGCCCGGGCCCGACTGCCCCGTACCCACCCTATGCACAGCAGCCGGGGGGCCCTCCTGGCCCGTACCCCGGCTATCCCCCTGGACCCACCGGGCCCTACCAGCCGGGCCAGCCGGGCTACCAAGGATATCCCCAGTATGGATGGCAGAACGCACCTCCACCTCCGGGACCGGTGTACGCAGATGGGCCGAAAAACACAGGTATGGCCGGGCAGCCACGGCGCGGCGTTGGGGCACCTGTTTGCCTCACACGAGTACACACTGACCTTGAAGTGACATGTTCACCAGCACCTGGCCCTAAAAGAGGCTGGTGAGCATATTGGAGGAGGTGGAGACTTGTTGGAAATAGCGGGTTTGTTTGCAGCTCGTTTTCCTGCTTTATTTTGCTGCTCTCTGGTTGTTGGAGAACACTGCTGAACATCCTTAGTGCTGATCCCTCAAGGGAATCCTTATGCTGAGGTTGTTACACAGGCTTTAGATTTGCCACAACTCTCATTCCACCTGTCTCTTGGTTGATAAGTTTCAACCAAAGGCTGCACAGTTAAAGCTTATAATATTCAAATGCACGGTTCGTACTGAATTAATGGCCTCAGTTTTCTTGAGCCCATCAGTATCTGTCCAAGTGATCTGCTCGTTCCTGGGCATTTTGGTTTTTTCCGGAGTTATTATCATTCTGTGGAAAAACCCAGATTTCTGGGGAAGGGAGGGAGGAGGATGGTGCACCTTCCCTTGGCAGCTGGCTGGTCCATCTGTGTGCCACGTCTCCTCGAGATGGCACATTGGTATGCTCTGGCACCCACAGCTCTCACGGGGCTCGCTGCAGTGCTTGCTGCAGGCTCAGATTGTCAGAGGAGAGGCAGAGAAGATGATCAAGGGATGAGAGCTTCTCCTCCTTTCTATGAGGAGAAACTGAGAGAGGTGGGACTGTTCAGTGGGATTGAACAGTCAGGTGTGGGTCTATCATGAGGGCCCAGATTTTGGTGTGAGTGAATAAGAACCTGAATCGAGGGCAAGTCATGAGTTCAACTTCCTCTGTAACAGAGTGAGAACCCTGCCTTTGAGGAGGAGGAGGAGGCAGCAGCGTGGTGATACTTCCCACCACTTCCATCACATGGACTCAAAGTGTAATCTGGGTTTTTCCCTGGGGTTTTGGGGTGGCTAGGAGATGTTTCTTAGTGCTGGGCAGGGGAAAACTCTTTGTTTCCCGTGTTGAACATCTTTGGTTGGTGTTGCTTTGCTGCTGTAGCCACACAAAGGGATGTGCTGGCAGAGGCTGAAGGGAGACAGGGGCTGTTCCTTTGGACAGTCTGGCTTTGAGACAGTTCTGCTGCCTCGGAAGCTTGAAGGATCCCATATCAAACTGGATCAGGACACTGAATGTCCTCTGCTCTGCTCACAAACGTGTGGAGCAGCACAAAGGATAGGCTGGGAAATTAGAGAGGACAAGTAGCAAAATGTTTGAGTGCCTTGCACTGAGAGCCTGGGCTTGTTCTGCAGGAGGTTTGATTTTGTTAAGCCTAAGCTAACACAGCTTCAGCTCTGCAGAAGCCTCACTCTAATCCATAAATCAAAAACCTTCTGGTAAGTCTTGTCCTCGAGCTGCCTTCCTGCAGCTGCAGGTGGTCTCTGAACCCACCTTGGGAGCCTCTAATTTGCTCTGCTTTTGCTGAAGTAGATGTAAAAAAGTGACAGAATTACAGAATGGTTTGAGTTGGAAGGAACTTAAAGATCAGCCAGTTCCAACCCCTCCACCGTGGGCAGGGACACCTTCCACTAGACCAGAGTGCTCCAAGCCCCATCCAGCCTGGCCTGGAACCCTTCCACGTGTGGGACAGACACAGCTTCTCTGGGCACCCTGTGCCAGGGCCTCCCCACCCTCACAGGGAAGGATTTCTTCCCAATATCCCATCCTACCCTGCCTCCAAGTCCTCCCCGGGGCTGCTTTCCATCCGTTCTCCACCCAGCCTGTGTTTGTGCTTGTGATTGCCCCTTCCCAGGTACAGGAGCTTCTGCTTGGCCCAGCTGAACTCCACGAGGTTCACATGCCCCCACCTCTTCAGCCTGTCCAGGTCCCTCTGGACAGCACACATTTATTTTAAACATATTTATTAATGTCTGCAAAGGGAAGTCAGGGCTATAACTTCGCATTTGTCTGCAAAAGCTTTCTTTTCTTCATTCTCCTTCTGTTAAACAACTTTTTCCCCCCCTCCATGCTCCTTTTTGGCCAGTCTGTCAAACTGGAACCTGATCTTCGTCCTCTGACGCTGTAAAAGAGCTTTCAATGGGGCTTTGTTTAAGAAGCCCAGGAGTGTCTAATTTAGAGTGGATGTCTCTAAAAAAGCTAACTTTTTATAAATCTGTTACAATAATGCTGTGTATCTGTTGGTGTGGCTGAACTTCTAACATAAAAAATTGACATCTAAATTTAATCAAGGCATTACAGTCAGCCTAGCTGGTCCAGCATGATTTCATGTGACTTGTCAGTTCTTGTGGTGTTCCCAAACACTTATCTGGGAAGAGCTACTGTGTGGATGCTTTCCTTTCAGAGCGGATGTTTTGCTCTCCTTTGTGACTTTGATTAACCTAATGAATTGAGCTATTCCAAGTAGTACATTAGTACTTGTGAACAAATGTGTGTCCACAGTGAAAACTAGGAAATTTGCTATACTTTAAATTTTATGCTTTACGTTCCTTTACTGCGTGGGCAAACTGCAAAGTGGGGCTCTTATGTTGTAGATCGTAGCCAATGTGCTACTGCTAATGTGTGGAAGTAATTATGTATCATATTTTGGTCTTGAGTGGATCACACAGATGGAAATAATTACTGTTGAGCTCTCAAAATCTGATGGTAAAGTAGTATTTTATGGTGCTGGTGTTTTTTCCTCTTAATTTGTAGCCTGTCAGGAATAGCAATGGACACAGCCTGTCCACTCAGCCCTTGGAGAAGTAAAAAAACCTCACGTGCCCCACTCTCTGTATTCCAGCTGCATCTGAGATGTGACAGGGAAGCAGCTCAACTTGAGTGCTGGTTCTGTCACCCACACTGCCTAGGAGCTCTGAGCCTGTTTCAAAGGCTGCTGGTGGAGGGCTCCAGGCTGAGCAGCACTGGCCTGAGTCACGCTGCCCATGTGTGCTGCAGCCACACCTTTCCCCAGCCACAGCACCCATTCCTCCGTGTCCTCAGGAGGTGGGAGCTGTAAGCCCAGGCTGGAGACTTCAGCCCCTCTTGCTGGGGTTGTGCTTGGCAAGAGTAGGAAAGAAAGTTCTTGCTGTTCAGTGAGCAATGGCTCTGCTACAAACAGGTGAGGAAGGGGAGGTGTCACCACCTTTCCAATATGCCTTTGAACTGGGGGACAAGCCTCAGGGCTTGCTGGAGGAAAAGCTGCAGTCCAGAACAGCTCTGAACAAGGAGAGCCCATGTGTTCCCCTCTGGACTGTCTGTGCAGGATTAGCCAGCCACGAGGACGTCTGGGGTGCAGAAATCAGCTCGTGGTTACGTGTTAAGACTTGGTGGTGGTGGCCATATGACTGCCATGTGGCACCGTGGGACAGGGAGGCTGCAGCTGATCACAGCGTTCCTGGGCCCCTTCTCCCAGAGGGGATGGAGGCCAGTGTGTGCAAGCTTGCACCCCCTCAGAGTCACCCCAGCTACCTCAGGGCAGGAAAGGCCTCAAAGCATGTTTTTTCTCCACATGAAGGAGCAGTGAGCCAGAGACTCGCTGGTGACTTGCTGAGGTGGCACAGAAGACCTCATGGTTTTTTTTTTTTGGATGGATGGCTTTTAGGCTTGACCAAGTTACTGATACCAAAGTCTCCAAAGAAACCCCACATCTTACATCTCACAAGGGGCTGGCAGCTGACTTGGCTGCTCTTCATTAGAAATAAACAACTTGACCTTTGCCCTTAGAGATGATAACGTGTGTGCTGAGCCTGAGGGACGTTATCCTTAAGGGTGTCTGATTCAACTTCCTAGCGCTGGGAACTGACAGGCTGATCTCTCTCTGGCTGCAGTTTTCCCACTGCCCAGGCTGAGGGCTGTCTCTGTGTCTGTCCACACGAAGTCCATGCAGGTGTGTTCCTGGAATGGGGTAGATGTGCCACACGGTGCTTGGTGTGGCCAGAGGGAACCTGCCTGCACCAGAACAAAGCTGGGAAACACACGGCTTCAGGAGCGTGGTACCTGTGTGCAGCACTGTGTGGGGAGCAGGTTCCTCTTTACAGCAGAGGCTTGCTTAGGAGGAAGAAAATACCTCATTCCAGAACATATCTCGTTTCCCCACCAGTATTCTCATTATTTGTTATCAACTGGTATAAGGAAACCACAGCAACTGCTGACTGGTCAGCTGCTGCTTGCTTGTCTATGTAAATTAGAGGTGAAGTGTAATGCAGCTGATAATGGCATGCTTTAAAAAGACGTGGAACGAGCCAAAGTATGAAGTGACATATTAATTTTAAAAGCAGGAGCTGATGTTAGCAATTTGAGCAGCTTGATTTCTGTCCCCCTCCCTGTCGATACATGCCAACGTAATGGATGAGGCTATTCCATGCCGTGCCAAAGGGAACCAGGCTCTGTCAGCAGGCACTGCAGGCAAACAGAGCTCAGCATTGCGTCTGAGCCATTGTACACACAGGGTGGAAATCTTATTTCTGGAGTTGATTACTTGTAGCAAAGCCGGCTGCGATAAGAGTAATAGTCACAGTGATGCTGTCTGCCTCCTAATGTTTGTCCAGCTGCAGAATAAACAGGTCACCTAGATACAGGCACTGCCTGCTGCTGGAGGGGTGGATGATTTTTCCTCTTTACCTGTCTCAGTGTGGAAAGGAGGGGATCGGAATCATTCTGGTGAGGCTCTCCAGTGCCTTTCAGTGGTGACCCCCTTGCTTCCCAAACCATGTGGAGCTGAGCCTTCCCCAGGAGGAGTTAATTTGGAGGACAGGCTTTCTGTCTGTTGACCCTTTCTAAGTAGTCTCTTGGAGCATTTAGTTTAACTGTTCCTGTACCTTCAGGAGCTGCAATTCCAGATGCTGGAGTTCTGCCAAAAAAAAAAAATCTTATTTGGCAGTTGTCCTCTTATCTGCTTCTCATTCTTTAGTGTGCTTTAAAACCCAGTGTTCTCTCCTCCAGGACTGCTGTATCATCCCTCCCTCTGTCCCTGGCTGCACAAACAGCGGGGGCTGTTGGCTGGCAAACAGTGCAGTCCTGGGGCTGCTGTCTCACCTCACCTTCGCTGCTTTTCACCCTCAAGGAGGGGGTAATCTGATAAAAACATGACGCAAAGAAAATTATCCCCCATTCAGGTCCAGTATCTGAAAACATGCTTCAGACAAACTGGCCTCAGGAGGCCAAGGCTGACAACGTTATGGGGTTGAATTTAACGAGGCTGCTGTTCCAGTGCTCGTCAGCTGGGCACCAGGCTGGGTGAGGAGCAAATCATGCACAGCCTTTTCCCAGCACTGCAGACACTGCACAGACTGTGGTACTTGACCCTGTGGGGACTGTGCGAGGAGGATCTCACTGGGGCATGCTCCCTTTGCTGTAAATTGGGCTTTGTCCCTCCTCCTGTCAGTCTCCCAGAACACGCTTGCAAGACCCTTGTAAGATGAAGTTTGTGCCGTGTGAATCCCTCCAAGCCAGGTGTTGTTTAACTCCAGGACTGATGCTGGTTTTCAGTGTGAACACTGACACAGGCTGAGGACTGTGCTGTTCTTAGCCCTGCGGCTGACTAGGTTAAAAACATCTCCTTGCTCTAACAGTAAATTAAGATTTTACTGATTTTAAAAAATGTTAGAGGGAGTTCTCAAAATCTGTAGTTTTGGGAGATGTCTCTCATCTGTTATAGTCTAGAAGCTGGCTGAGGGGTCTGAAGCCCTGAATTACTGCACATTTGAGCTGAGGGAAAGTTTGCTTCTCGTATGACATGTCTCCTGTGCACTTTCTAAGCTGTGTGCTGGGGTTTGTGGTGCTGTGGAGAGCTGGCTGATGCCTGCTGCCATCCTGCAGAGACCCGAGCACTCGCTGCAGAAGGTGTGCTGACTCCTGTAAGGAATGCTTGTAGCCCTGCCTTCTAGAGACGTTGAATCCTTCCCAGGCACATTGATACAGCATAAATGCTGATTAGGATCACTTCCATTATCTCAAGGATCTCTTAATCCCATCCCTGTGCGTTCAGGTGAGGAAGCAACATCTTTTCCAGCCCTGAGCTCAGCCGCAAGAAAATCTTCTGCGTGGTTCCCTCTGAGCCCTAACCCGTGCCTGGCGCCCAGGCTGGTGCGTGAGAGGGGAGCAGCTTTGCCCAGTGCAGCGTTGGCTCTGGAAAGTGCTCGCTTGGCTCTCCTGCACAGTGATTTCCCTGAAATGTGTGGCCTGTTCAGCTTCCTGAAAGCTGAAACAGCTCTCTAGGGTGAGCGTCAGAGCTGCTCAGGCTTACGGGAACAGAAAGGCAGGAATTTTCCGAACCTGCTGAACCTAGGCATGTGGCCACAGAAGAGGGCAGGTCTGATACCTGTGTGAGTAGTTGCAGATCAGTTGTTTCTGCTTGAGCCCGGGCTGAAATCTGGGCTGGGTCAGCAGTGGCTGTCTGGTGGCAGAGGGGATTTGCAGGTGGAGCTGCCTGTGCTCCCTGTGGTATTTGCATTCCGTGACACTTGGTTTCTGCTCAGGTGGCTCTGGCAGTAGCCATTTGTGTTTGGAGCTGGGAGTTGTGGAACTTGTTCTGAGCATTTTGAAGCTTTGGAAGATTCTTGCTTGAAGCAGGCTATTGAATTTCCATCTGGCTGTGGTATCTGTTTCGGGAGTGTACTGAGGTATTTCCTGAAATCAGAGTGTGGTGTCGGTGGAGACTGTGCACACAGTGAAAGCCTCTGGGCAGGAAGGAGTTGGGGGGCTGGGAAATAACAGGCCTGAAGCTGTTAGGCATGAGAAAATACCCCCAGAGAGGAGAAAGAACAATTAAATGCCTTCCTTGCCAAGGGAGTTAGATCTCATCTGTGCCCAGGCTGTGCCTTGGAGGCCTGGTGCACAGAGCAGCCTTGGTGGCAGCTCATGTGAAAGTTTAGTCTCTGTTCCCCAGTCCTGAAATCTCTTGTTCCGTGCTTGCTGCCTGTGTGGGGTTTATTTCAGGAGAGGTGGTCATGGCTGGGTGTTCCTTCCTCTTGCAGCTCGGGGTCTGCAGACCAGAGCGTGCACCTCCAAGAGGGGCTCAAGGACATTTGATTTCCTGTCACTGTCACTTCTGCATCCCTTGGATGCGCTTGTGCTGACTTTCCCTTCTCTGGCCTCCATCCTGAACAGAAAAGCTTTCCAAGGAGCTGGGTGAGAATGGTTTGAAGGTAAAAGCAGATGCACAGGCTGACCTGACTTAGCAATCTGCTTCGGGCAGCACAAAATCATTCTGAGCGGTGGTGAGCAGTTTTAAGCAAGACTTCCTGCTCGCCGAAGAAGTGAAAACAAATCTCTTGGTGCAGAAGTGGCTCGTGATAAAACCCACTTAATTGACAAGTGGGAAGAGGCTTATGGGTCCCTTCTCTGCTGTGCACTCCCTCCCAGATGAGACTCTGGTATTAACTAATACTCCTGCTCTGACCAGCTGTTCCCATGGCAAACAGCCATTCTGATGGCACAGGAAGGGTTTTGGGGCTGCAGGGGCAGTGATTGTAAAATACTTACTGCTGCTTCCTCTCCTGTGTCCCAGGCCTTGCCTCACAGTGCAGGTGAGGGGGGTCTGTGCTGGCACAGAGCTGGGCTAAAGGAGAGTAAACTTCGGGGCAGTGTGATTTGAGCCCTCCCACCTTAAGAGGAGGGGAGTCCCTGCAGCTGGTGGGTGCTGGGCTTTGCTCTCCACCTCCTGCTCCCCAGGCACTGAGCCTGCCCCGTGCTGGCTTCTCTGTGCCTGGATGTCATTCCTGTCATACCTGAAATACCCAGGCAAGGGCCTGGCCCCTGTGATGTGCAGCAGGAATTCTGGGAGAGCTTGTGGAGCTCCAGGGCTCTCAAGCACCATCACCACCCCCATGTAGGTAAGTTGGTACCTTTGACAGTGATGTTTGTGTGTGGACCCGGGGAGAGGATGGACTGATTCTGGCATCAAAGCCAGTGCCCTTGTACTGCAATCCTTGCAGACCCAGTAAAGCACTGCAATAAAGGACGTTGCAGTCTAAGGTCACGATTTTAGTTTATGCCAAACTGGGTGAGAAGTACAGCTCATTCCTCTCCCTCATGGAGCTAATGATTAACGTATCAATTAGGTATGAGAAGAAACAAAATGTGTATGCTCAAGATAAAGTAGACTGTACATGAAATAAGAAGGTATTGTAGTATTTGTTTTAAAAACAAAGTGGGAGTTATTTGCACTGGTTTGTGCAGGCCACTGCTGTGTGATTACAGGGAGTGATACCATTTGCGGGGTAAGCATGATTCATTGTGCTCTGCACTCTTTGAGGCTGATTAGGAGGTGGGAGGGTCTCAGCTTATACCCTCTCCCATCCTGGTTTAGAAAACACAATGAAACCATCAAAACTGGAGCCTAGAACGGAGTGCTGTCTAGTGCCTCCAAGAGAAATCACCCTCGTTTCTCTTCTTTTTGGGACCACCAGGCTTCTGCTCATAGTGGCGAGGACCCTTTGTGCTGTAGGAGGGGGTTGGAGTGCCCGACCTTGGCCAAAAGAGAGGCACAAAGCAGCTGATGAGGTCCCCACAGAAAAGTGGGTGGCTTTAGCTTGGAGGCACTCAGGCGCTGAGGAATCTGACAAAAGCCAAGATTCCCTTCCTTGGCAGATTTTGGATTGGGTTTTGTTGGCGAAGGTATCCCAGTAGAAAACCTGATGTCTGTCAGTGGAATCCTGGTGGTTGCAGTCAGCTGGGAAGCTGTGGGGGGACTTGCATCAGTAATGAGCTGTGCGAGACTTCCCAACAAAATGCTTTTAGGAGGTTTGGATTCGGTGCTTGAGGGTTGACACTGCGTTTGTACAGCACCACTGCATGGCCTGGGAGGAGGGGGTGAAGGTGCCACCCCGTGCTCTCGATGTCCTCGGGTACTTGTGTCACTGTCAGCGCTCTGAAGCCGATGTTCAGGTGTCCAAAATGAGCAGACTGGTGTAGGGTGTCTCCAGCTCAGTGAGAGGCTGGGCTGGGAGCAGTTCATCCAGCCTGTCTTTGAGCTGATTGGTATCTGTAGCTGAACAGCTGACCACCCTTCAGCTGTTCTGCTCCTCTCCTGTCCTCTGCAAGCCCCACGCCGAGGTCAGCAAAGCTGTTCAGCATTAACGCTCTGTGTGTGTGCGTGGTTAAAATCTCCCTGGAAATTCGTGTGGTGACAGCGACAAAGCTGCACCTCCTGAAGCACTGATGTGCCTTCAAAGACAGCTTCACAAACCGTGAGGGAGGGGTGGCTGTCTCTCTTCAGAGCATTGCCCAGATGCTCTCCGAGTGTGGAAGTTCCCAGCGTTGGTGGTGTGCACGCTCACACCGCAGCTGTGGTTGCAGCAGCTCCCGTGAGCCGGCGGAGGCAGAGTTGCCCTCGAGGCTTGCTCTCCTTGGAGAGGAGCTCTGCAGTGGAAGGATGCCTTAAGTGGCCACCTAAAACACAGAGACCAAACAAGAATAAGAGAATAAAAGGAGGGATTTATTTGCAGGGCCTTCAAAGGTCTACCCTGGGCAGTCCAGAGGCTCCACCCCAGATGGACCCTGGCTCACGGGTTCTTCACCCTTTGATAAGTTTGGTTCATTTGCATCTCAGGGTTCATTCCCCAATGATCACCTCAGTTCATGATGGAATTACCCCAAGTTTGCCCCCCTTTAGAGGCTTTGAGTTGACACATTTTGGGCCTGGTGTTCTTGGAGTGGGAACCTGCAGAGGTTTGTTGTGTGTGAGCAGCAGGAGAGAACAGCAGCTCCCAGGGCACAAGGAACTGCAGAGTCACACACCAGGCAGGGCAGGGTTTGAAAAATATAAAAGTTAAAACCCAAGGCATCAGGAAGGCAGCAACTTCTTAAATGTGTATTTTGGGTGCTATCTCTGGAGCATTCCTTGAACTTGGAAGGTGACTGGGTTTGTTAAAGTACCACAGCTGCCTGCCATGGGGGAAAACCACAGCTTTTTTCCGAGGGTTTCTGCAGAAAGGTGCTTTTGCCACAATGTGCTGCTGGTTTCAATGGCTTCCAGCTTTTCACAGAAGCGAGGGAACAAACATGAGTCCTCTTTCACTGTTTCTAACAGAAAGGTTCACCCCAAACCCATGGTGAGTCCTGGAAAGGTCTTGACATGGCTGCTGTCCCTTGCCCTGTCCCAGTCCTGCCCCCAGCTGTTCGTGGGCAGCTCTGCCTGTCCTTCGGCCGCCTCTGCACAGCCCCTTACAGGACAAGGCACAGCAGCAGTGCCAGAGGGCTGGCAGGGACAGGGACAGG
Source organism: Mohoua ochrocephala (assembly GCA_013398855.1). Taxonomy (NCBI): domain Eukaryota; kingdom Metazoa; phylum Chordata; class Aves; order Passeriformes; family Acanthizidae; genus Mohoua; species Mohoua ochrocephala. The sequence goes on along the minus strand of VZTA01023989.1, from coordinate 25,731 downwards.
GACAGAGGGTGATGCCCACGGCCACTGTGACCCACTTGTGCGGAGAGGCAGCGTCCAACACGAGCCAGCTGAGCAGCCGTGGTGAGAGCACCCGGCTCCTCTGCACAGGCCCAAGCTTGGGAAAGCCATTTCCTTTAATATTTCAGCAGGTGTTTCATAACAGCACTTTGGACATGCCTTGAACGTGCTTCGCTGGCATGTCCCTGACACGAGGCTGTAGCTTAAAACTTCTAATGGATTAATCATAAATACTTCAGGCAAACACTTCTCGAATGCCTGCAGTCCTGGGCAGCTGATTGTAACTGGCAAGGGGCAGCCTCCTTCTGCTGTGTGGATCTGGATCTCTCAGGGCACTGGGGCCTTCAGTTTTGGGTATTTGCTCTGGCAGCAGCAATCCAGCTCCCCGTGGCTCAGAGGTGGGACAGCTTGAATGGCAGCCTGGCAGCTGATTGGGCTCCAGCACAGGGATGTCACCATCTTACACAAGACTCTCGGAGTATTTGGTGTGTGTTTTGCCTCCACCGATCCTAACAGGACCTTCTTAGAGCAAACAAACGCACCAAAGAGCTGCTTGTTTAGAGCTCCTGGATCCACCAGGAAAATAAAGCCCAGACCAAGTCCCTGGGTCACCTCTCCATGGAGAACAGGCAGTGGACAGAGCTGCTGACACACTGCTGTGGTGTCAGGGCTCACAAGCCTCCATGTTCTCCTTGCAAGTCTTCCAGGCGTGGCTTTGAGTGCAGGTTTGGAGCTGCGGGCAGGGAGGAGGGAAGGGCCTGACCAAAGTACTGTCTGCCATGGGACATATTCCCCCTGGGATAGGATGGGATGGGTCTGTGGCCCACCCTTTGGGAGGGATGAAAGAGGCAGCCAGAGTGCCGGGCTGAAAGTCGTGGACCTTGTTCCGCACTCCTTGCAGGTGTGGCAGGGGCTGGCCCTGGGCACGGCCCTGCCCGGGGCTGTGGGCAGGAGGTCGTGCAGCCTCCCCCTGGCAGCAGCACAGGGAGCCAGGATTCCATCGGGTCCTGCTCTGCTCCTGCTGGGAGGTGCCAGCCTGGGCTCTGCAGGGGCGGGCAGGGACGGCAGCTCCTGAGGGAGGAGAGTGTGTGGCACCTCTCCTGCGCCAGCACAGCCTGTCCTAGCGCTGCCACCTCCTCCTGGGGCCGAAGGGAGAAGGGATGTGCCTCCATGCTGACATTCCCGGAGCAAGGGCTGCAGGTGCCGTGACTGAGTGGTCAGAGGGAAGGGGGACAGCAGTGCTGTGCTGAGGCCCTGCAGGGGCTCCCCTGGAGCTGGGCTGTGCCTATGCAGAGGATGCCTCTTCTCCCTTATTGCCCTTGATGAGAGGGAGACTGCCTGAGGCTCGGGCACAGCTGTCCCCAAGCACAGACCATTGGGGGGTACTGACTCTCCCTCTCTGCCTCCCTTGGCGGTGTCAGGGTTTTGGCATCGTGTAAGCTGGAGCACATCCCTCGCCCGTCGCTCTGCAGAGCTGAAGGAGCGACTGGGGAATGGTTTCCTGAGCACCAGGCAAGCCCGTGGGAGGGCCAGGCCGATGCCATGAGCTGTGTCCTGCCCAGGCTTCTGCCTGCCAGCACCGTGTGTCCAGCACCAGCTGGAGTTGGGCTGGGTTGGGCTCCTGTGTGAGGGCACATTTCCCACACAGACCACAACACTCAGATTCAAGAAAGCTGTCAGGAAGGAGAGTCACCTGCCTGCCTGGCCTCAGACTGATGCAGTTCTGGGTGTGACAGCCTGGGCTCAGCGAGGAGGAACCGAGGATAAACTGCTCCTCTGTCCTGACAGGCCTCAGGAGCTGGCACAAAGAGCAAGCAGCACACTGGCCTCAGGCGAGAGACCCTGCCCGAGTCACCTGCCTGCCTGGTGGAGAGCTCCACCCAAACCTGGAGCTCCCTCCTGTGTGCAGTAAATCCCAGCAGCCGGCCAGGACCCTCGGGGCAGAGATGGTTCCTGTCCATGAGGCGATACCTGGAGCGTTTGGGCACCTGCCCTTTGGCCCATGAGGTGTCACTGCACTGCCACCTCCGAGCCTGTGCCTCGGCTGCTCAGCTGACAGAGCTGGGAGTCCCCTCACAGGCAGGAGGGACACCGAGCTGGAGCAAGGACACCTGACAGAGCTGGGAGTCCCCTCACAGGCAGGAGGGACACAGAGCTGGGGCAAGGACACCTGACAGAGCTGGGAGTCCCCTCACAGGCAGGAGGGACACAGAGCTGGGGCAAGGACACCTGACAGAGCTGGGAGTCCCCTCACAGGCAGGAGGGACACCGAGCTGGAGCAAGGCCTGGTCCCTGCCCTGTCACCCTAGGGAAGGAGGCAGTTCTGTGTGTGGTAGGGCTGGGAGCAGTGTTGGGGAACGGCTTCTCCTTCAAGCAGGCTGAGCAGTGCCAGTCTAAGCAGACAGGCCGGAGATGTGCTTGCAGCTGGGGAAGGTGGCACCTCCTGGAAAGCTGACCCGGGGGCCCGGCCACACCAGGACACACCTGGTTCCTGTTTTGTTCCGTGCGTGTTGTGGCCGTGCGCGGCAGCGCTGTGCTCCGGGACTCACCAGCCCCTCTCGCCCGCAGTGTACGTCGTGGAGGAGCGGCGGAGGGACGACACGGGCGAGAGCGCCTGCCTGACGGCGTGCTGGACCGCGCTCTGCTGCTGCTGCCTCTGGGACATGCTGACCTGACGCCGCTGCCGCCCCGCCGCTCACCGAGTGCTATGCAGGCTCCCCACTCCTGTCCCGACTTCTTTCTGTTACTGTAATCAACGCTCTGCTTTGCACAGCCAAGAGTTCCCGTCTGTCCGTCCTAGCGCCTTGTCGGGGTGGGGGGTGCACTCCTTTATTTTAGTAAAGGAAAAAAAAATCCCTTTTTAACATTTCTAAGACTTTTGTTGTAACTTTGAAGAATGTGCTAATGGTGTATTTCAGCCAAAGGCATTCTGATGAAATGTATATTTACCAGTTGAGATTTTCCTAGCCCTAGAGACGAAGACGTACGCAATAATTAAAGCCAACAGTTGATTTTCTTCACTAGGTCCCGGCTGTTTCAGTAAATCTGTCTGCAGGGGGGGCGTTCCCCCTGGTGCTGTCTGTCTTTCACCTCCTGTGGGCACTGACTGTAGGTGGGAGTCCTTGGTTTGGCACCTCCAACCCCCTCATCCCACCCAGGGCAGCACAGTCAGGTCCCCTTCTGGAACCAGGGCCCTCTCCAGCAGCTCCTGGGACAGCAGAGCTGGGAGAAGCACGGGCTGAGCTGCTCTGTGTGTGTGCAGCAGCAGCTCCTGGGGAAGGGCTGGTCCCAAGCTGTGATCCATCATCCCGTGCTGCAGAGCCGAGGCTTGCAGGAGGTAAATTAATGGGTAAGAAGAGACAAGCCATGGATTAATCTAGTGCTGAGGATTTAGAGCTGAAGCTGTTCCATGGCACGCCTGGCCAGAAAAGGGATAAAAAGCTTTTGTCTGCAGAAAAGTGGGGAAAAGCTGCTGCTGGTTCCATGGGGAGCCCTGCTGCTCCCCTAGCCTTGGGAGCAAAGCTGACCCTGGTGCCCTGACACACAGGCACTGCCTGGAGCTCACCCAGGGATCTCAGATCTGTTTGCAAAGGGCATTGCACTCGCTGTCCCTTGGCTGTGCAGCCTGGATGCTCTGTACAGCTCCACTCTGGGCTCAGCAGTGCAGTTTGGGGCTCTGGTCTGGGGCAAGCTGACGTGTTCGGGGTTGGTGAGAGCCCCTTGCACTCCCCTGTCCCCAGGAGCCTTCTTCTGGGGGCTGCCCCTCTGCAGCCGTGAGCTCGGGTCTGTGGCCTGGTTCCCAGAGCTCCCTGCCCTGGGAATGGGCACTGTCACCTTCCCTGTCACTGTCACCTCCCTGGCAGCTTGGCAGCTGTGAGGAAACAGGAGCAGAGTCCCCTGGCTCACCCTCCTTGGTGGGGGGAAGGAAGTGGAGCGTGCGGCTGCCCCGTGCCCATGGCCCTGCCTGCCCCCGTGTTCCAGCGCGGTGCTCAGCACCCCCAGCCTTGCCCTGGCTCTCCCCAGAGATGGCCCTGCCAGGCCCAAGTGGGGCCCAGCTCTGTGGACTCACCTCAGCTCCTCACTCTGCCTCGGGCTCCAGCAGGAGCTGCTCTGGGGCCATTTGCCTCCAGCCCCCAGCGTGGCACAGGACCAGGCTCGGGTTCACTGCCTTCTGCACTGGCATCTGTCACAGACCAGCCAAGCGCTGCAGCAGCACTCTCAGGGCCCCAGTGCCTGTGCGTGGGGACACGGAGGGGACAGGACATCTCCCCCACTCCCTCAGGAAGGGCGGCCCCAGGCCCCAGCCACCCTGGGCCATGCAGGACACGAGCGGCCGGGGGCTGTGGGGGAAGTCAGGCTCAGGGGGCTGGGGCAGAGAGTGCTTCACCAATCCCCGCTGAGCCTGGATGTCCCTTCCCCATGCCTGTGACAGGGTGGGGCAGCAGATGAAGCTCTGGCAGCCCCCACAGGGGGGAGTCCCTGTCTCCTGCACCCAGCGAGGGGATGTTCCACCCCGCCCATCCAGGTCTGCTCCCTGCCCAAAAGCCACATGGGGACACCTGGCCCAGGACCCACCTGTTTGCTGCCCCCCTGCACCTTTCCAGAGGTCAGCACGCACAGGGGCTGAGGGTGGGAAGTGGCACATGTGGCAGCCTGTGGGGGGAGATAGGATGAAGCAGCTCCGCACACCCACACAGGATCCCAGACAGACCTGGTGCTGGGAGCCCACCCCTGGCCCGGCATCTCCCAGGCCCACCAGCCCCTCATGGGCCCACCCCCAAGCCCGGCAGAGCCCACGGGCACAGCACCGGCAAGAACCCAACCCAGGACACGTTGTCTGGGCCTCCCCCAGGTCTGTCCCCACAGAGCTGCAGCCCCGTGTCTGGCCTACACCCATCCCAGGCAGGCTCACACTGCTGGATGCAGGGAAAAGCTGTTTGGGATTGCACAAGACTTGCTATGGGGTGTTTCATGGCGGTCCCTCAGGTGGAGGTGGAGGTGATTTTGGAAGTGTGGAAAAGTAGCGAGGTGTGGGGCTGAAGGGCCCAGCAGGTCAGTGCACGTGTCCCGCACCTGATCCCCACAGCCTGTCCGAGCTTATCAAACTCCCCCTGAGTGAGGGCTCCCTCCCGAGGGTGCCCGGGGGGTGCAGCCACGGCCCCGTGTCTGTGAGACAGCGGCTGCGGCTGAGGCCGCGTGTGGTCACCGCTGGAGAAGAAGCCGGACCCGCTGGTGACGCAGGTGACACGGCTTGGGAGCCTGGGGGCAGCGAAGGCGAGCGCGGAGTGTGACAGCCCCCGCGAGCCCGGGGGGTCGCCAGCGGGACCTGGAAACTCCCAGCTCCGAGATCCCGGGAGCCTCCGGAAGGCGCTGGGGAGAGCGGCGGGGGCCGGGCCGATGCGCTGCCCATAGAGGCCACACGGTGGCGGTGTCCGACTGCGCACCGCCGGCCCTGCCGGGGCGAGGCGGGAACGGAGCGGGAGAGAGGGAACGGAGCGGGACAGGGAATGGAGCGGGACAGGGGAACGGAGCGGGACAGGGAATGGAGCGGGAGAGAGGGAACGGAGCGGGACAGGGAATGGAGTGGGACAGGGAATGGAGCGGGACAGGGAATGGAGCGGGAGAGAGGGAACGGAGCGGGACAGGGAATGGAGTGGGACAGGGAATGGAGCGGGACAGGGAATGGAGCGGGAGAGAGGGAACGGAGCGGGACAGGGAATGGAGTGGGACAGGGAATGGAGCGGGACAGGGAATGGAGCGGGAGAGAGGGAACGGAGCGGGACAGGGAATGGAGTGGGACAGGGAATGGAGCGGGACAGGGAATGGAGCGGGAGAGAGGGAACGGAGCGGGACAGGGAATGGAGTGGGACAGGGAATGGAGCGGGACAGGGAATGGAGCGGGAGAGAGGGAACGGAGCGGGACAGGGAATGGAGTGGGACAGGGAATGGAGCGGGACAGGGAATGGAGCGGGAGAGAGGGAACGGAGCGGGACAGGGAATGGAGTGGGACAGGGAATGGAGCGGGACAGGGAATGGAGCGGGAGNGGGACAGCAGGAATGGACTGGGACAGCAGGAATGGACCGGGGCAGTGGGAATGGAGTGGGACAGCAGGAATGGACTGGGACAGCAGGAATGATCTCCTGGCACAGGCTGACTGGGCCTGAGCAGGTTCCCATGCCCGTGTCTGTGCCTGTGCTCGTGCCTGTGTCCAGGCCCGTGGTGGTGGCTGGGCCTGTGCCAGCCCTGCCCACCTCCCTGTTCCCCCACCACCACTCCCCAGCAGGACCTTCCCCAGTGCCCACAGCAGGCAGCAGGCAGCGGGTGTCCACAGGATGAGGGTACAGCAGGGATTCCCTGCAGGCCCTTCGCCCCAACTCCTCCCACCACCCCATTTCTCCATCCCACCCGTGCAGGGAGAGCAGCCACAGAGACATGAGCTGTGTACCACAGCAGAGTTTTATTGAGGTGGGGCGGGGGGTCAGGCAATGGGGATCAGCCCAGAGCACCCAGGAGTGCCACTACTGCGCCCTGCGGGCCATCAGCATCTCTCGGATGTTGTCTTCTGCTTCCTTCACGCTCCGCTCCAGGTACGACTTCTTCTGCTGCAAGGCAGACACCAGAGGAAAATCAGGATCCCCCCCGGCCCTGCCAGCACACACCTGGGTACCAGGGCCCAAAGCCACCCAGGCAGAGCTGTGGGTGCTGGCTGGGACACCCACCACACTGCAGGTGTCCCATGTGGGGACAGCAGTTACACACTCCCAGAGCCACAGGGGCAGGTTAATGTTCACACAGACTGAATTTTGTTCCCCCCTGAAACCTTCCCAGAGCTGCCGAGGCTGTTGCAACAGCGGCACTGCAAAAAGGGGGAGCCATGAACCTGAGCAAGGAAGGAAATCAAATCAGATCCTATAACTCTTGCAGCCTAGAGAGGGACTGACATGTCAAGGCCTCCTTATGGAGACACAGCAAAACCCTCTCCTTGGGCACAAAAGGTTCTTTTTCCCAGCTGGGCCATTTTCTAACCCTATATCCTCCTTTCTATCAGAAATTCCCTGGCATCGTCACCAAATACGTGTTTCCTTAATCATCTCTAATTAGGCTGGGCTTGGCAGGGAAGCAGCCCCAAGCCGTGCATCCCAAGATAGGAATTCAGCATGCAGCGTTTTTTCCTGCTAGTCTGGGTGCTCCTCTGTGGCTGGAAAAATCAGCACTTGGCTCTTTTGACTATTTTCTCTGGGTTTCCAAACAACAGACACAACAGTCTCCTCCGGCGTTGCTGTGAGCACGGGCCCCCGCGCTGCCCATGCAGAGCCCTGCTCTGGGCCATGCCAGCTACCACTGAGCACTGGCAGGGTTGTTATTAAATTCCAGGAGTCCAGGCCTCACCCCAGAGCATCCTGCCAGAGGCTCTGCCAGTCACCTCCCCAGTGCCAGGAGCCCGGTACAGCAGCCAGTGACCCCCAAAGCCCACCCAAACCAAGGACAGGTGAAGGGCAAGAACTGCTGATGCTGCCCTGAGAGCCTCGCCCTGACCTCTGTGAGCCCACGGGGCTGGGGTCCTGTCATGCTGAACATCCATTAGCCCGTGGAGAAGCCCTCCTGCCACCGCTGCCCCTCTGCCCCCTGGCCGTGGCACAGCTGCAATGGCCGTGCCATGGGGACATCTCTCCCAGCCCTGCTTCTAAAGGCTGAAGGGTTTGTATTTAAACACTAAAGGCTGCTCGTGACAGCCAGGGCCAGGGCTATGGCCCAGGGTTCCTCGTCCCTCTCTGCGATCCCCAGGGACGTGGGGTCCCTTTCGCTTACAGGAACTGCTTTTGAGGAAACCACAGGGAGAAGAGCAGCCACAGGTTCCCGCTGCCGGTGACTCAGTGACACGCGAGCAGGACTCTGCCACCGCCGCGCTGTCCCCACGCTGCCCGCACGGACATCGAGGGATTTCACACATGGGGAACTGAGTCTGAGGGCAGCAAGAGGAGACAGGCCCAAAAACCTCTCCTGGCTCTGAGCTTCACCTCACTCTGCTGACCAGAGGAGAGTGGCAGCAGTAGAGCTGACTTCCAGGGGGTCATTTTTTACTAAAGTTTTTTTTAACACCATTAAATTAGTGCATGAAATGGTCCTGCCCTCCTGTCCTCTCCCCTGGCCCTGTCTCCTGCTCCCACCAGGCAGCAGGAGACACTTCCAGAGGGCAGCTCTCCACAGGCAGGCTGTCCAGCAGGAGCTGGAAGGCTGCAGCCATGGCTCCATGTTCCTCCCAGCGGAATTTCAGACATCCCCCGAGGAAGCCTTGCTGGTGCCCCACTTTCATGAGGACAAGGGACCCTGACGCAGCAGAGGAGTGCTCACATGGCCCACGTGGACCCACACTGCCCACCCCTGCACAGTGACGTGCTCTGCCCTTCCCATGCAAAGGGCCTGGGTTTAATGCCATTTCTGCACTTAGGCAGCACCTGCAGCCCCAGGCAGAGCAGGATTCAGGGAATTTTTCTTTCCCTCACTCTCCTTGGTCACCTCATTTTTGAAGCACAAGAATCTGGGCTGCTCCCAGTACTTTTACTCTCTCCCAAAAGCAGTTTCCAGGGAGTCCCATCCCTGGGCTCCAGGAACATCCTTTGAGCATCAAGAGCAGCCCTGCACCCACAGGTGGGGGGCTGCAAACCCCCTGAGCTGTCCTGCAGCCAGGCAGGGCCGGAGCCAGCAAGGGGCCGGCTCCCACTCCAGCCCACAGCCCGGCTCACGGGCAAGCGAGGAGCAGACGGGCGCCACATTTTCCGAGACACGTGGCAGCAGCGAGGTGTTTGTTCCCCAGGAAGGGGGAACTGCAGCCCGGCTTCTGCTTCGGCAATCACCGGAGAAGGAGCGGGAGCCTGCGTGCAAACCCCTCCTCGCTGCGATTACGGGGGTCTAGACAGGAAACTCCGTCTCTCCCAGGGAGCAGCGCCGAGCGAGCGGCTGACACACGCTCTGCCTACTCACAGCAGAGCCCAGAGACACGACAGCGCAGCTCTGAAGTCATGCTGGAGGCTGTTCCGGTCCAGCCAGACCTGCCAGGCTGGTGGTATCTGTTCCCTGAACACCACCCTGTGTCCCAAACCCCACCTCCGGCTTCCAACTCACAGCGTTCATTTGCACTCGCAGCCCGAGTTAACCCTGTGTCCTCTGAGCCCCCGGGTTGGGCCAGCCCGTGGCTGCTGGGCTTCACCTCAACACCCACTCAGCTGAGGCATTTCCCTGGGAAAATGTGTTTGCTGCTCCAGGGGATCATCCTCTGCTACCTGTGCCACAGCAAGTGCAGCCTGTGGGGATTCCCAGGGCCACGCCAAAACTGCGCTGCCGGTTTTGGTCCTCCGTGAAACCAAAGGTGGCTGCTGCTCTCTGAAGCCTCTGGTTTCACTTCTACAGCTGCAGCTCCAGTGCTCACCAGTCAGGAGCCCAAGGGGACAGGGCAGCAGCCCAAGGGGATGTGGCAGCACTGCTGGGTTTGGTGGCTGCATGACCTGTGAGCTGCTGACCCAGAGCTCCTACTCCCTCACCACACCAGTGCCCTAAACTGCCCCCACCCTCCCCCAGCTCCCGTGGGCCTCTGGACAGGTAAGGTGGGTGCCCAAACCAGCCCCAGATGCCACTGCCTGAGCCACAGAGCTCCAGGGAAGAACAGAGAAAGGAGACTGGCTTTGAGAAGGCATCAGGGCGAAGTTGCCACATGTCGCTGAGCTCCCAGAAAAGCCCCAGCTTCTGGCTGCCAAGCAGGGCCAGGCTCCACAGCAGTGACCCCGCGTGCTGCTGTCCCCCTGCAGTCCCGCCAGGAGCGTGGCAAGGCAGTGACAAGGAAACCCGGAGGGCACGACAGGAAGCAGCTGCTGTCAGCCAAGGGCTCCGACTGCAGCAAGGGCCAGTTCCTCCTCCTGGTTCTCAACTCCCACAGCCACTTGCTAGAGAATTATTTTACAAAAAAACTCTCTTGTGGGATGTTACTGAAACTTATTTCAGAGGAACAGCCTCTGACCAACACTGCCAGGCCCTGCCAGCCCCCGCCACTCCCAGAGAAAGGCCAGTGCGTTCCCATGACCCAGGCACAGTTCACTCCCACAGGGAGGGATGACCCAGGGCCACAGGTCTTGTCAGCACTGGAGAAGCTTCTCCCCCACAGAGCAAGGAAGGGGAGCTGGAGGCTGCATGGAGGAGGGCACATGGGAAGGTAGCAGGATTTGCAGTCACGCGTTTCCAGGTGGACAGCACGCTTCACACGTGCTCCCAGTGAGAGCCAGCTGCCCTGCTCCAGCCCAGGACAGGCTCTGGCATCCTCACCTCTTCCTGCCACAGGCCACCCACCAGTTCTCATCCACTCTCTCCTCTGCAGTGAGAGCCCCCTGATCTCCCTTCTGCCCCACACAGAAAGGGCTCTGCCACCTGCACTGGGACACGAGACCGACACACGGCTGCTGCCACAGCCCGGCGAGGTCTGGGCCAGCTGCAGAACACTGACAGGGTGCAAACCCACAGAGGATGCCCTCCGAAAGCCAGTGCAGTCAATGCCTCCCAGCCTGCAGTTTCCTAATTCCTTTAAGCTAATACCATTCCCAACAACAGTTCCTTCCCCAGGCAGGAAGGGCTGCAGCACTTGGGAACGAGACAAACCACAGCCCTGATGATCTGTCTCAAAACCAGCCCCAAAGGAAGTGTTCTCACCTACATCTGCTTTCTGGAAACAGAATTGCCATGCCAATAGCTGTCTGGCACCAGGATGGAGGGCCAGAAGATCCCTCCTTGGGCAGCAGAGCCAATCCCACCAGCTGGACCTCTCAGCACATCCTGTGGGCTCAGAACTTGGACTTTGCACCTCTTCTAGCCCTGAGTATAGATGTGTCACCAACCTGGCCCACATTCTCCCCTGCCAGCTCTCAGGAGCCTTCTCCACCTCCAAGCCTTCCTGCAGCCTTCCTAAAAAAAGGTGTGTGGGGCAAAGGGTGAACTTGTGTGTGGTTCAGTACAGCTACATGGACTAAAAGCACCCTCTCCCACATCATGAGAGGTGCAGCCAAAATCGGGACTGACCACTCACGCAGCCCCATCCAAGAGACAACCACATCCATCTCCCAGGAACCCTTCCCAGGAGGAATGGTGGCTGTACAGCTCCGCAGACAGAGCCGCAGGGCCCGGCAGGGAAGGCACCACCAGCCTCAGCCCTGCCTGCAAGGAGGAGAAGGGAGGGCAGGGAACGGATGTGCAATGGGCCTGGTGGGATGCACACCTGTGGGGGGCTGCAGGCAATGGCTCTAGGGGGAGCAGGCAATGGCTCTCGGGGGGTTCCATCAGCCCCAGCTGCCTCTGTGTTTTGCTGGTGCAGGAAGCACAGGCTCCTGGAAGCACCAGCTTGGCCAGCCCCAGCCGGGGGCTGTGCGGGCAGCACCACGAGCCAGCCCTCGCTGTGCACGCTCCTGACCGAGGCGTGCCGGCGTGGCCAGCCTGCGCCCTGGCACGGGTGGCTGCAGCCAAACAACGTTGTAGGACTCGCCCCTGCCACCACCCCGTTCCTCGGCTCTCCCTTGCCCTTCACTCCCCATCGCGAGCAGCGCCTGCTCCCTGACCAGCTCGGCACTGTTTGCTTTTGGCAGCAGCTGTGGAAAGACTAGATTGAATGCAAATACAATTACAGCTCACGCCCCGAAGAAGAAAAGGAGCTGTGGTTAACAGAAGTGGCCCGTGGCCTTTTGACACGGCGGGAAGTCACCTCCTGCTCCAGCCTCCCACCTCCGCTCCCATTGCATCACGCTGCTGGAGAGGCCGGGCGCTTCTCAGGATGACGCACCCGGACCTGGCATTCCTGGCAGATTAAAGAGCCAGCATCCACAGATTCCACGGCAAGAAAAAACTATTAATCAGCTCCTCTTGGATGGGCTTTTGATGATCAAAGCGCTGTCTTCCCCCCAGCACTGTGATTCAGACGCCTCTGCCTTCAGGGAGAGCGGGTTGGCCGCCGCCAGCCCTGCGTGTGGCTGGGCCTTGGCTCGGGCCGGGGGTTCAGTGGGACAGGGCACAGCGCTCTCCTCCTCTCCCAGAGCAGCCCAAACAGCCCCATGCTCCCAGAGGGAACAGAGGCGGCAGCCCTCCCCATCCGTGCTGCCGTGCCCTCCCACTCACAGGTGAGTTTCCTGTGTCAAGTCATGGTTTATCACTCAGCGTCGACTTTTGCTCTTCAAATTCCACTTCTCTCACATCACCTCTGCAAATGAAAGCAAGCTTCAACCTCTGACCTGCAAACACAGATTTGCTTAAGCCCAAACAAAAATGTTTCCATGGAAATTTAAGGATCTAGTATTGGAACATGCCTATTCATTTCGGCCTTTGGGCATTTCTCCCTTTTTTACTTTTTTAAACTGTTTTTCTATGAACTTGTTTTACATCCAACTTGTGAGGACAAAACAAGCTGGCAGGTCCCTTCCCAGAGAATACCTCCTTTCCCATGGCTCTCAGGGTGCTTGGCTACCAGCCACCAGATTCTGGCATCCCACTCTCACACTCAGAAGGCTTCCGTTGAGGAACGCTGCAGTCTTCAGGCATGATGCAGTGCCTCGAACAGGAGCCCTGAGACAACTCATCTCGTGACACCACCTCAGCAAACCTGTGGCTAGCCAAGAGCTTCTGTATCCCCCAAAGTTAACTCAAACCATTTTCAGCGTTCCCTGAGGGCTCTGTGGGAAAGTGATCAGCAGATCCTGAGCTAGAGTTGGGAGCACATGGTTGGCTGGAGAAGGATCTTCCCTGGGAGGCCAGGCAGCAGCAGCCTGAGCTGCCCTCACTCCTGGGGCCACTGTTGCTGTTCAGGGGGGTGGCAGTGCCCAAACTCCCTGAGGAGAACAGCACTCCGAGCCCTGGCACACAGACCCTGGGCAAGGCAAACATTTTGGTCAGACTAAGCTCATGGAAGATGATGTGCTGAGGACATGTGCTCTGTTCAATGGGATTTCACTTGGAACCCCTAAACAGGAAGGAGTTGGACCTGCTGACCAGCACCCAGCTGCTCCAGCTCCAGGAGAGGCCGAAATAGTGGACACCAGCAATGGGGTGGGGTAGGTCTGCAGGCAGCCCTACGCCCTGATGGGTCCACCCAGCACCGGTCCTCACCCAGTTCAACACTGTGGCACATGTACACACTGGGAATTACTACTCTACAGCAACCACCAAATATTTAGATACACTTCAAGACTTTCCAAGCAGAGTTATTGCCTCAGGAAGTTGCCCAGAGTTTGCTCAAGCGTGAATGACCTGGAATAGGAAGGGAGCCCAGCTGGTTTCTGACGACAGCTGCTGACAGAAGCACGATGCCATATACCTAAGAGGAGAAGTGATGATTCAGACCCTTGTGTTTTTCTTCATCTCTTCCTTCCACGAGCTAACGGGGACCCAGAGTCACTTCAGAACTACCTGGGTTAGACTGTAGAAGAGAAAACATCAAGCACACAGCTACATTTGCCAACTCAGGAGAAGCCTTAAAAGCACCTGCCTAAAGAACTGCTGGTGCAAATCCACCATCGTCGTGTACTGATCCCACCACAGCACAACCAGCAGGGCTTCCCCCGTCATTTCTGAAGCACCTCGAAACCCTGAGGAACATACTCTGAAAAAGCTAAGCTGGAAAAGCTCCCATTCACTTCCATACTTGGTACCTTCAAGAGAAGAAGGGGCGAGATAAGGGGCAGAAAGCCAGCCTGCCTGCCAGCCTTTCTGCCCAACGCCAGCCCCGTGGCAGCAGCACTTCACACGGACCCTCTGTCTGGGCCACAGGACAGCGCTTCCAGCAGAGATGGAGACGGTTGCTCTTTGTGACTGGGAAATGACAGATTATTCCAGTGAACTCCTGCACCCTAGCCTGATGTGAACTACTACAAAAGCAAGTCGATGGGAACCTTTCAGTAGGTGGCAGCAGAAATGTATTATCAACCCAAAGGATTCCTTTAGGGACACCCCTTCTTGGCACAATTCCCCATTCAGAGCAGTTTCCAGGAGCGCATTGCTCCAGGTCGGATACTGCGCCCTCACCGGGGTTATGACAGCAGAGTCAGGTCAAACAGAGAACTCGGGGAGGGGAAACTCACGCAGATTCTGAAAACCCCCACGTTCTGTTTCGGCGGAAGCATCCCTCACCAAACTGCCTCTTGCAAAACGTGGTAAGTTCCCTCACCCAGTGCCTCAGTTTCTGTGGTCCCGCAGAGCTGGGGTGGCTCATCGGGATTCCTCCTGGCAGCAGGACTTTTGCAAAACCATACCACACCTTTCAGCTCTTGCAGTCCTGGCCAAACAAGGCCACTTTCAAAGAAAAATCATTTCCATAAATTTCAAAGACAAATTAGCAACAAAAAGATGATGTCAACTCCCAACTAGGCAGCATCCTCCCCCCCCAGTTCAGACAGTCCTGAACTCAGAGCAGCCACACACCCACCACCAAGGCACTAGGGACGGAGCAGGGGGTGACCCGGGCAGTGGGGATGGCAGGAAGCGTGACGTGAGGGCTGCCCCGCATACCTGGGACCAAGGTGTGGCTTTGTTAAGCTGACTCAGGGCTGGGTCAGGGCTCCCAACAGGCAGGAGCACGCTTTCCAAATAATCGTTTCCTGTTCTCCCCAGGCGAGATGGAGGAGGAGATGGAAGCAGGATGAAGGTTTATCGGGCACAGATAATCCCCCTCCCCAGAGCTGCTTGGCACAAAAGCCAGCCAGGAGCCACTGCAGGGGCCTGGTGACTAAGGCAAGGACAGCAGTGCTGGGTTTGTGACTAATTATTACTCATGCAAGGAGGAATTTGGAGAGGGACCCGCATCCAGCTCAGCTCGTTGCTTTGGATACTTCTGCAGCCATAAGCACAAAGGAGAGCTTTGACAATGAATCAGACCCTGCTCTAAAACGACAGACTTTCAATCAAATCGGTGTTAAAATGATTTCAGTGTAACCATGAAGGCAGCTAAATGCTAATCGGAGGAAACAAGCAATGTTTTCAGGCTCAGATGACTAAATGTAGGTTCCTGGATGGACAAAACCATTTAGACACAGCAGCAGAAGTGGGTTTTTATTAATGCATAATGTGTTTCACTTCTCTTTGAATTACAAAGGAATGTGAGGGTGCTGGCAAGAGTTGCTTGAAAAGTTTTCTCTGTTCGGTTGTTGGGATTTTTTTAATCAAGAGTAAATCCCACCCCCCTAAAAAAAAACCCCTTAAAACAAGTTCTGAGATGCCTTTATTTTGAAAGCATGTCTATAACTAGCCTCTAAGGACTCTAAAGGACTTAAAAGGAAGCAAACAACCCCCACATTAATTATTCTCTTGCTTTTAAAATCTACAATTATCCACTTAAAAATAAAGGTAGGAACAGTGAAAGCAAAGTCATCAAATTCCAGTTTTTCCTTCATAAAGCCTTTGCCCTCTCAGCTGGTTTGTGTGCTTACTTCGCAGTCTGCAGTACAGGGAAGACTAACAAAGAATTACTAATTAAACAACTGCTTGCAAAAATCTGGGAGTTTGAAAACTTGTTGCAGTGAATGATTGCTCCAAGTGAGAGATCCAGCCTTGCCACTGCTTACCCACACACATGTGATGATATAAATACACATCATTCCACCCAGATCAGCGTCACCCACAACCATTCTTCACAAAAAATGTGGTGAGACATCAGTTTTTATAAGCCATCCCAGGCCTAAGGTGGTGGATGACCCCTCCAGAGAGCTGGGAATCCCCTTTCCTCTTCGAAATGTGAGAATTTCTTTTCCCTGTGCCTCTAAGATTCCAACATCATGTTTTGCAACCAGTGACTTGTGCACTATTTAACACATGACAAGCTTCTTACACAATTTTCAAAGCAGAACACACTGTTATTTGATCTTTATCTAACAAATCTAACACGGGACTAAGAGCCAGCTTTTAAACAGATCCACCTCCTTCCCTGCAGATACTGAGGAGCACTTGCTGCCTTTAAAAGCTGCAAGGTGCTAGCTGCACGCAGCTGATCTCCATCTGTCTGTGATGAAAGGTGACAGTCACATAACAGAGAAACACCCATGAAGTTCAGCTGCAAGAATACAACCCTTTTGCCACCCTCATTTTTGACAAACAAGACAAACCTTGAGGCTTTAAACATTAAAAAGCAAGTGAAGTGAATGATTCCTCACAGCTGTGAAGGCCTGTTCTTCATGTAACCATCAGCAGTCAGTTTGGGGAACGGAAAGAATTAGAGCAGCATTAGCTATGCCCCAATTCCTCCAGTATTTACCTTAAATTGTGTGGCCCCAGTCCAATGTCAGAGTGGCTCTCCATAAAGCAGGATTTTGTGCTGATAGCGTTAGCTCGGTGACCATTACACTCTCAACCTCCTCAATGTTTTGTTACTTTAAAGCCTATTTCTCTCATTGCTCAGACTATCTTTCATTTCAAATCAGGAATGAGAACATAAATTCTCCTCCCTGTGAGACAGCCAGACCTATAGGGAAAAAAATGAGCTTTGGCTACTCCCTTCTTCAAAACAAGGCTCTGATGGAGGGCAGACCGTTGGTAACAGCTCTGCCCATGCAGGCTTCGCTCTGCTCTCCCACGGGAGTGCCTGTGGATGCTCCACAGCTGACAGGCAGGCAGCTGGACCACCCATGTCCTCAAAAAGCAAGCTAAGCCTCCAGCTTTGCAGCCTGAAACACAGGAGCAGCCCTCAGTGAGGGCACAGGCTCAGACGCGGGATGACACCAGCCAAGAGAGTCAAGATGAAACACATTTCCCAGGAACGACACCAAGTCCAAATGTCTGTGTCCAGAAGGACCTGCCCAGACACCCGCAGCTGCCTCAGACACCCAAAGCCATGCAAGATGCTGGGTATTGCCTGGCCTGGTCCCCACCGAGGGTCTGATGAGGCTCTGCAGCTCATCCTCACACCAACATCCATTATTTGTGGACATCCCATAGCTTCCTCCTAAAACGTCCGTGCAAGCCCAAATACTGATCCTACAGGGTAAATTCACTTCCATGCTCCACCTGTCCCCACATTAGGTGTCCTGCCTCCCTCTACAGCAAGCAGAGGGACTGACCTATGCCCACACAGGGAAACAAGGGGCAACTTCAGTGAGGACACGTGTTTAAAATCCTGCCCCCGGTACGTGCGCACACGCCGGCAATGGAATGAGGGAACAGCACCCTCATGCAAAGTAGAATCTGCTCCAGGCTAATGCACAGAGGGTTATTCTTGAGGCTTCCCCTCTCCAAAGCAAACAGGAGCATTCCTTATTTCCCCCTGTTTAGTTTAAAAGCCCACCACGCATTCCTGGGCACTGGCCTGCCCCAAGCAAACCATGTGATGAGAACTTCTGCGCTGTAAATCCCTGGAAGAAATGGGTCTAACTTGGGAAGGGCCTAACAATCGCTACCTTCTGATGGGCGCTTCGTGGTCTGCAAGGAGCACCACAAATCTCAAGAGGCTTGTTTTCACATCGTTAAAGCCACCCACAGAATTGGCCTCCACGTTGAGGGTTTCAGTAAAAAATGAAGGAGAGCTGCCACCGGAGCACGTCGCAGGCCGGGGCCGCCCCGAGCAGGTCCATCCCAGCCGTACCTGCCCCGGGCTCCGGCGCTTCTCCCCAGCCACACCTCACCTGCAGAAATCTTCGTTCCCACAGGGGAAGAAAACACTGTTGTGGCAACTGTCGGAGCCGACTCATCGCGGGGGGAGCACCACCACTCCGCCTCAGGGCTGCAGCAAAGCCATTTTAAAGCTCCCAGGAAAAGAAGATTAGAGAAATGGAAGCCGCAGCACGAGCGAGATTGGGCTCAGGCAACACTGGGGAAGAAGTCGGTGGTCACCTTGAGGCATTTCAGTGCAGCCACTTTGTAACTTCACTAACTTTGTCACTTTGCAACCATCACCTGAGGCTTTAAACAGGGAGCGCAGCAGTGTTGGAGAGCTCAGCGTTCCATCCTCCACCAGGAAGGGGAGCAAAGACATTTTCTGCGTGGGATAGGGAAATTGGACACGGTGTTTTAGGGATCGCATGAAGGATTTCGGAATTAGAAATCGAGCCTTTAGGTACAGCTTTCTCGATTATATTTTCTACTCCAGGCAGCCAGAGAAGAAACCAACCAACTCTTTTATCTCTGCAGCAGTAAACTTCCAGTGTCCCACAGGCATGTGAAAGAACTGCCTGGGAAACAAGCACACAGCTATGTTGTGGTCAGAGTTTAAAACCAAAATCCAATTCGACCAGAAAGCTGCAGGTTGCTTTTGCCCTTTTCCCGAAGGAGCTAAATTCAGTGGCACACAGCAGACGGAGCTGCCCAGCAGAGCCTCCCCCTTATTTGTTATTTTTAGCAATTTAGTCTGACAACGCCTGACAACTAAACAAGCTGAATATAGCAGGAGAGAAGGGGACTATCAGATATTATCAGAGAAAGCACACAGTGATAATCACTTTCTCCACCCCTAATGAAGAATCAATTTTCCATGTCTTTATAACATCATAGAGTTTGTTCTTTTTAAAATGCCACATTTAAAAACAGAATCCATCTCGCCCTACAATGGAAACGGATAACATTTCCTGAAACAAAGCATTGTTCCACCCCTCACATATCATGTTTCCTTAAAAACAAGGGAAGAAAAACATTACTTGGTTTTTCTCCTAATACTGCACAAACATTGCCGAGCTAAAAAGAGTCTGTGCTCATCCCTTTAGAATGCTTTCAAAATAGATTTAACACATACCCCTTGTACCGTGAAACACAACAAGAATTTGATAATATCAGGACTGGAAAAATCCAATGGCTCCTGCTAAGCAGGACATGTCCCACGCCGGTGTGCGAGGGAGCACACGGCACCAGCCCCCGGAGGTTTGGGTAAGCCCCGTTGGCACAGCCTGGCAGCGGGCACAGCTATTGTGCCAGCAAGCCCGGGCAGTCTGTCTGGATTCCAAGGGATTAGATACAAGTTGTGAAGTTCAGAATGCCACACAGGTGCATGTGAAGTTGACGGGCTGAGAATATTGGGGCTGTTCATCCTGGAGACGAGAAGGTTGTGTGGAAAGCTCATAGCTCCTTCCAGGACCTGAAGGGGCCTACAGGGAAGCCAGAGAGATACTCTTCACCAGGAACTGGAGTGACAGGACAAGGAACAATGGGTTCAAACTGAAAGAAGGGAAATTTACATGGGAAATTAGAAAGAAATTCTTTACCACGAGGATGGCGAGGCCCTGGCACAGGTTGCCCAGAGAAGCTGTGGCTGTCCCGTACCTGGAGCAACCTGGTCTAGTGGAAGGTGTCCCTGCCCATGGCAGGGGGGTGGAGTGAGATCATCTTTAAGGTCCCTTCCCACCCAAACCATTCTACGATTCAATATATATACTTAGATATATTCATGGCCATACACAGCTTTAACAAGCAGGGTAAAGCTACCTTTGGTTTTTTTCAGAATAACTAAGTGCCCCCTCACCCACACCCAGACCCCTCGGTGCTCTCAGAACACAGCTCCTCTCACCAAGCACAATGCATGTTCCAGACAAGCCTTATTTTCCCAGCCCTTTACAAGGCTGTCCTCGCTGCTTTGTCACCTGGTGAGCAGCAAGGAGGCCCAAACCAGCAGCATCCCATCAATTTTGTGACACTGCCTTGAAAAATATAATGCACTGCTTCAACAGTGGAGAAACCCATGAGAGGGAAGAAAGGGAATGACTGCAATCATGTACTGCAGAGGAGAGTGTCAGAGGAACAAAAGGGACAAAACTGCTCACGGTTTTCAAAGTTCACTGGCAGCTGTGAATGTCAGCAAAATGGAGCAAGTTAAAGGCATATTTTCAGGAACAGGCAGCTGGAGATCTCCTTGCTACGCAGCCGGATGGGTTTCCAGAAGAGCTCAGCAGTGAACCCAGCCCTCTGTGCTGTGCTCCTCTGCAAACAGCACCAAGGTAGAGGGGAGAGCATTTCTCAGATTCAGGCATGTATCAAAAAATACACATTTCACCATCCCTTGGCAATAATGTCATCATAGCAAAGCACGGTTGCCTCAAGCTCAGCTACATGTGTAATGAGATCAGCCACACCATAGGATACTGGGGGATTACTCTGACCAGCCTGATTCAGCTGAGCAAAGTGAGAAACATGAGTAAGTCATAAGGTAGTTAACAATGTAAAATATAAACCTAAGCTTTAAAACCCTTCCAGTTTTAATAATGAATGGAGGGATGTTTAACCTTTCTTGGTTGATATTTATTTTACAACGATGCGGTGGAAGCACAAGGTCACAAAGTTTCACATTCTTTCCTGCTTTGGTCACAACTTGTTTTCAGGACAGCAAAATCCCCTGCTCCTGTGATAAGTGCTCTCTGAGTTGGACTCAGGTATTTCCCCTGGAATCTCAGTTTCCAGCAGTTGTCAGCCCAAGTACTTGTCATCTTCCATGGGGAATCCCAGGCCTAAGGAAAACCCTCTTCACAAAACTGCCACAGCCAACTGGAAGGAGATCACTTAAAAGATGGACTTGAATGTTCACTTAAAACAAACTTTTGAGTGTGTTGGCAATCTGAGCCCTACTATTCGTGATTAAAAAGAAAAACCAGCCCATGTGGGAACCACCTTTCCACTCCAACCACCTTTTGAGACAGTCACTGTTGCTGGAAACTTCAACTCAATGACCATAACCAGAGGTTCAGCAACGGGGAGCTACGAAGCAGAAAAACACATTTGTGAAGCAGCCAGTTCTGAGCCTTTGTGTAAGAACGACAGAGGTTATAATTTGTGGGAAATTCCATCCCTTCTGCTGAACTCAGCGATCGGGAAGTTCAGGAGGGAAGATAATTCCCCACCAGGAACAGGAAGAAACCCAGATGGCACAGCTGAAGGGCACAGTAGCCAAGAAGCTGACCACAGCCCGCCGGAGCTGGCAGCGAGGGACCCCAGGGGCAGTTTATAAACAGGCTGCCAGCCACATTCCACCTGCTTCCCAACCCAGAGGTGCTGCCAGCCACATTCCACCTGCTTCCCAACCCAGAGGTGCTGCCATGAAGTCCTCCAACCCCAGTGGCAGGGCTGTCTTTGCACAAAGCCACTGGCATCTGGGATGGCTCCAAAGGAGCAGGGATACAATTGCTTTTACCACATAACCATAAAAATGACTGTGCCTTGCCTGCACACCCCCTTAGATGCACAGCCTGTCCACAGAGCACTTGTTGACCTGGGCAGAAAGAGTTCTCGTGGGCAGAAACACAAACCCCCTGAGTGTCTGGCACAGACAACGCTCCAGGCAACACAACATCTGGGGATGGGCTTGCTCCACAGCTCCTCAGGCAGGCTGAGTTTTAAGAAGGGATTAAAAAAAATACAGACTCAACTTCTGCTTTAGGGTAAGTAGGAGACAACAGAGACAGAACTGCACAGGTCTGAGCGGGTTTGAACACAGACTTCCTATTCCTGCCTGTCCCTACTTATTTGGTCTCTACATCACTTTCTCCAAAACAATAACAGATGGGAAAAGCAGCTTGACACAACTTGGTCTTTGCTTTCTCTGTCATTCCCCAAAGACCAAGAAACAGGGGTTTGTACTAATGATATTTTAGGAGCATTGTAAAAAAAACCACACCAACAGCCTTGGAAAAGTACACTTTGCACTTCTTCTCAGAAGAACTGTAAGCTGTACACGCAGCCACAAGAAGATAGTCAAGATTCACTAGATAGCCCGTTTGAACACTGGAACTTGCGCAGACACTACTTTTTATTTCCTAGATATCCTTCTCTGCCTTGAATACTCCAACCAGATAAACACGAGAACACAGAAGTGCTCTGACCAGATTGTCAAAACAAAGTCCCATCTCCCCACAGATCCGCTTTCAACAGCAGCCCCGAGCAGATGCTTAGGGCAGAGTGTAAGGACGGGGCAGGCCTATACGGTACTTCCTCCTCATATTTTCCCACCCTCCAGACATTTTTAGCTCAGGGACTTCCTGAGCAGGATGCCATTTCTACATATTTGGTAATTCTCGATGGATTTCTCTTCCATGAATTTGTGCAATTGTTTTGAGCCAGTGTAACCTTTAAATACCCACAGCACTGGCGAAGTTTTACATCACTTATCTGCTGCAAATAACCACACAAACATCCTTTTGCTCGCTTCAGACCTTGCTCTTACTAATCTCATTTGAGTCCCTCACTCCCAGTTTTCATACCGGGGCACAGAGCGAACAATCAATCCCTCCTGGTTTGTAGCTCTAGAAAAGGAACCAAGTGCCTTGAGTTACTTGTAGGTTACTTGTAACAGGCTGTCTGTTTCATCTGGTTACAACCCTTCAGCACGAAAAGTACCAGATAAAAACAAGAGATGTAGCAAACAGCACCTTGTTGACCTTTAATGTTTTACTTTCACCATCATTACCTGCCAAAAACTTACCTCTAACTCCTTAATTTTCTCTTCGGCTATTCTCTGTTTTTCTAAGAGCTGATTATGAATCACTCCTTTAGGCTGAAGAATAAACCTACAAGTGAAAAAGAAGAGAGAGAAACGTTGGATGCTTTTTACATCGATGTTCCCCAGCTGCACATCAAGTTAAACTAGAGCCATCCCTTCTAAGTGTTCCTCCTCACTCCCATGTTCTGGACAGAGACGGGAGAAATTGCTCCGACAGCTCCCAGAGCACACCAGGCTGGCCCCAAAGGCTCACCAGGCCTCACTCATGCTCTGGGAGGATGAACACGGACACACAGAGATCTCCCAGAGCCCACCAGGCTGGCCCCAAAGGCTCACCAGGCCTCACTCATGCTCTGGGAGGATGAACACGGACACACAGAGATCTCCCAGAGCCCACCAGGCTGGCCCCAAAGGCTCACCAGGCCTCACTCATGCTCTGGGAGGATGAACACGGACACACAGAGATCTCCCAGAGCCCACCAGGCTGGCCCCAAAGGCTCACCAGGCCTCACTCATGCTCTGGGAGGATGAACACGGACACACAGAGATCTCCCTCTACCATTCAGCGTCCTTGAATGATCTGGAAGCAGTTCTGGCACACAACCAGCAAGGGGAGTCTGTCAGCACCTTCCCTTCAAAGGGATTTAGATCAGTTGATGGCACGCAGTCAGGGAAGATTCTTGACAGGTAAGAGCTGTTTATTAAAGGTTTAGTGCTCGCAAGGTAAACAAACCCTCACAATTAAACCAAAGCTTTCCACAGGGAAAGGCTGAGAGAGTTGAGGTTGTACAACCTGGAGAAGAACAGGCTCCAGGGAGATTTTACTGCAGCTTTTCAATGCATAAAAGGGGCTTGTACGAAAGACAGATTTTACCAGGATCTGTCGTGACAGGCAAGGGGCAACAGTTTAAAACTGCAACAGGCCAGGGTTTGGTTGGACATAGAGAAGAAATGTTTTACACTAAGGGTGGTGAGACCCTGGCACGGGTTGCCCAGAGAAGCTGTGGCTGCCCCATCCCTAGAAGTGTCCAAGGCCAGGTTGGACAGGGCTTGGAGCACCCTGGGATAGTGGAAGGTGTTCCTGCCCATGGCAGGGGTGGGACTGGATGGTCTGTGAAGAACCTTTCCAACCCACAGCCTTCTGTGATTTGACAAAACAGAGACAGGTGCTTCCAGCAGAAGCCATGGAACTTTCACAGCTCCCACTTCTCAAGCCTTGGTTTTAACCCAACCCCTCCCTGACGTCCAAATATCTATGCTTTCACCAGCCAAAGGGTTTTTCTGTGGGGTGGGAAGTGGCTGCTTTTAACCAAAATTGTGGCCGCTGGTTTCCACTTGTTCTGTTTTCAAGTGCCAAAGGGATTTGAAAGATGCATCCACAACATCTGAGTGCTGCTTGCCAACAAGCAGAAAGGTGCCTGCCTTGCTCAGAGAAGCCTCTGAAGGAGCACCAGCATTCAAAGCAGCTCACCAGCACGTGGCACTGGCATCCCACAAAGAGGTAAAGGACACCTAAGTTCAAACGAATTTTAGGAACCCTGCATGGTTGTTTTCCATCCTTCCAGACATAAAGAATGTACAAGCTGCAGATTCACCCCCTTCCCTACTTAGAAAGTCCCCCAGGGGATTTAGAAGGAGCCTCCATGGGTCATACCAACGAGGTCAAGGTCTCCTCTAGCACCAACTAGGGTCAATGTCTTCCTGCCAGGTGACAACAGCTCATGCTTCAACAGTTAAAATGAGCAGCTTTAGACAGGGCAGAATCAGAGTGCATTCCCCGTCTGCTACAGAAAAACCTGAAATCAGTTTGCAGAGTCATCTCCCACGACAAATGACATTATTAACGTGTTTGCTCAGAGCCTGGTAAACACAAACACGGATCTGCCACTTGGCTGGGAACCCAGCGCCCTCTGCATCAGTAACCCAGCCAAAAGGAAAACTACCTGCCACACGCATTCCTGAAACGCATGGGAGGAAAACCGTGGGTAATTATAATAGGTTTCCAATTAAAACTCTCTTTGGGGCTGCTATTAACTGCACACAGAAGCGCCACCTCCTCCTCCCACTTCTTTCCCCGTTCCGCTTCACCTCCTCTTCTCCACAGGAACTTCCGCTACATCTTTTATGTTGCAATTTTCTCAAATCTCTCTCATTTTTTCCCAGTCTTGGCTCATGCTTATTGCTGGCATCATCTTTGCTCTCTGTCTGCTCGAGTTCTTACCAACACAGCTCGCTCAGACTCTCTTTGTCCTCTCAATCCCCCCCCCTTCCCCTCAGGAGGTGTCCCCACCCTTCACTTGTACACAGTGATGATGGTTTGGGGTCCTGGCATACACCAGGCTGCTGAAATAACAACACAGGTGATTTTGTGAAAATTAAGTTCAAGACCACCCTTCTAGGCAAGAGAAGTTATTTGCATCGCTGTTAGATAGGGAGCCTGGATCCAGCCAGAGAAGAGGCACTTCTCAGGACCACCAGCAAACACATCATTCCGATGCCCTTACCTCAGGCCTACAACACCAGCACAAAAACATCAGCTTTCACACACACCCCCTGTGGACTCAAATTTTGCCTCGCTTCTGCAGTAGCTGCCATTAGTGAAAACCAAAGCTGCAAGATGCCTTCTGTACACAAAGCCATCGGTCCCTTCCCACGTCACTGCTTCCCTGAGCCTGCCTGGGTATGTGAACATTTCCTGAATTATTTCCTTTTTTTGTGGGGGCAGCAACGAAGAATACAATCCCTTCTCATTTGCTTCCCCAAATTGTACAGGAAGATTGATCATTTCGGTTTCCCTGACGTCCCTGGTCTAAAAAACAAAGTTCAACACCAACACAGTTTGAGCAATTTTCCCCATGCTGCAGCTGGGAAGGTCCCTGCTGGGTGACAGGCACTGGGCGATCCCGGCTGGCTCGGAACTGCTACAGGCACCAAAACCTCCAACAAACAACCGGCTGACTTCACTTTTATTCTGCAAATGTC
This sequence comes from Mohoua ochrocephala, assembly GCA_013398855.1. NCBI lineage: Eukaryota > Metazoa > Chordata > Aves > Passeriformes > Acanthizidae > Mohoua > Mohoua ochrocephala. The sequence continues at coordinate 310 of VZTA01023989.1, read as the reverse complement.
AACAGCAGTCATCAGGGAAAATATCCTCCCTCCCACCCTCCTGCAATGCTCTGGCAGACATGCGACAGCAAATTAAAATTGGATGGCTGAAATTAGCACTGACGAGACTTCTGCGGGCAGCTGGGCACAAATACAACCACCCCGATTTTGCCTGCTATAAAACAGTGGGCTGGAACTTGTGGCTGCTCACACACTTGCTCAGAAGCAGATCAGAGGTCCCTGCCTGGGCCAGCAGCATCCTGCAGGTCTTCCCCAGTGCTGCTTAAAGCCACCCGTTTGAGTTCCCTGCCACCAAGACCACGGAGCTCTC
>VZTA01023986.1:22609-73882 GCA_013398855.1 Mohoua ochrocephala | reverse complement strand
CTTTGTCTCCTGCTGCTGCGACACTTAAATATATTTTATTGATGACCTGCACTGATGAAATCCCAAAAGGTGAGCTTAGCTCGGCAGACTGATCTCAAGTGGAGACCAGGACGAGGTTGTTCGATCCACTCCCAGGAATGACACTGCACCCTCGTCCCCAGCCAAGAGGGCTGCGGGTCTTCTGCAGCAACACCACAGCACAGCCAGGGCTTTTAATAATATCACTGCCTGCTCTGCTTTCTGCCTGCTCGAGCACCTGCCAAAACCCCAGGCATGTGACCCAGGACATTGTCACCCTCCACAGTAAGACAGTCACAGTAGGAGCTTTGCACAGCTGGTCAGTGCAGCAGCGTGACCGTGTGAGACTGGAAACTGTGTCCTTTTTCTGCAGGGATCCCTTATAAACCCGCTCTTGACAGAGCAGAACTGAGATTCATCCCACTGCAAATCACACTTCAGGTTCTTCAGTGGTCACAGTTGCTTGGTGTCCATTACAGCCCCCGTGTCCATGGAGGGAGACTATTTGTGAGGTGGGTAACACTGTCCCACACTCCATTCCCCTCACCTCATCCATGGTGAAGGAGCAGCTGCACTGGAAGAAAACCCCAACCCTCCCGCTTTGTGGAGTTGGGTCACAGAGGCGGATTGAGGCTGCAGAGACCATGCAGGAGCTACTTACCAGCCCACTGCGGCTGGGCCTGCCCCCGACTGATGAGGCCACCGAGCTGACCGAGCTGATGGAGGAGCTGCTGGGGCTGTGGGTCAGGGCTGACACTCCCATGGCCATCCGCTTGCTCTTCTTCGCCTTGGCAGGGCTGGTTGATGGGAACCCAATCCGGATCACCTTGTGGATGGGAGCAAAGAGGCCAAACTTGGGTGGGCACTGAAAATACCTGGAATACAGGAGACGCACCAAGTGAGAAGTGGCAGAGCATCCATCTCACCCAAGCCTTGCAGAACGGCACTGCCAAGCAGTACGAAACCCCGGCCCACAGCTCAGCTCTGGGTGCTTTGCTGTGACATTGATTCCTGTGTACAAGTAGTTGGATTATTCTGCTTTCCTACCCGTAGTACTGGCAATCTCCATGTTTGCATTTGTGGTGCTTTAGCAGGGAGACCTGAGGTAATTGCCAAGCACTAGTTGCTGTGCACTTTGATAAGATGCCAGGAAAGACACATCTGGTAGCCTGGAGAGCACATATCCCAGAACATAAACACAGCCAGAGCCCAAGCACTCCTTCCTTACCAACCTTGACCTTTCCAACAAAACAACCTTCCCAAAACTTGTGTGTGCTCTTTACCCTGCTTTGAAGATAGAGATGTAATAAAGTGTGTCTGCAGGGAGATGTCAAAAGATGGACAAGGCTCTACTCCGTGGGGCTCAGCAATGAGACAAGAGGTCATGGGCAGGAAGTTCCACCTAAACACGAGGAGGAACTTCTTCCCTGTACAGTGACCAAGCCCTGAAAAGGCTGCCCAGAGAAGGTGTGGAGTCTCCTTCACTGGGGATATTCCAGAACCTTCTGGACACAATACTTATGCCATGTGCTCTGGGATACCCCTTCCTTGAGCAGGAAGGTTGGACTAGATGACCAACTGTGGTCCCTTCCAATCTCACCCACCCTGTGATGCTGTGTCAGATAAAAAGATCTGAACCACACAGTTCTGTATAAATGCTCCACAGGGTAAAAATCTTTCCTACCAAAACAGGAGAAAACGGCAGCTCAAACCTTTGAAGCTAAAAATACCATTACAGCAAACTCCAGCATGTGTCACCTCCTTGGGGTGGCAGAGAAACTGTTTCCTATGCAAACAAACTTGGAAAGATGCAAGCATGGAAAAGGGAGGATCAGATAATTACAGTGCAAGCTCTCTTCCACAACCGCAGTGAACCCAATGATTGTGTCTCTCCAGAGCCCTCTTTCAGAATAAAAATGAGCCAAAACTCAGTGTCAAACCCTGGAAACTCCTTCAGGGTCTTGGCTAACCAGCATAAACCAAGGTTCATTTGCTGCTGGCCAGCTGCACTGCAGCAAGAAAAACCAGATCACCTCCAGCATTGTATCCCCTTGTTTCAGGGGAGCAGCCAGCACAAAATGTGGTCCCAAGAGCTTTCTCACTCTCCTGTAAGAGTTTCCCAACAAGAACAGGACTAAATACAGGGTCATAAACCAAATCTGTTGTATGTTAATATAAAAAACCAGGTTCTAATGACTGAATTACACAAATCCAGTTTTACTAGCCCAAGTTCTCTCTCCAGATGTGAACAGCTGTTTCCCCAATTCCCTTTTAAGTGCTGGCAGCCATACAGCTGTGTCACAGGCAGACCCCTGTGTGCTTGGGAGGCCAGGGAACAGCCTGATCTCCAGCCAGATGAGAATAAAATTCATTTTCAAACATCTGCTCAACCCCTTTTTTTTCTATAACAAACTTTAAACAATCCCTCTACAACCCCAAATCGCTCAGCCTCCTTGGCTTTCTGCCAACACAGGCCCTTGAGTTTGAAAAACCAGCCACACCACAGGCCGACCTCTTGCAAACCTCCTAAAGCCCTGCTCAGCATCGTTTTCCCCAAATTCCAGTAGGCACGGGCAGGCCAACGGCCCCTTCCACAGCTCTGCCTGGTGTAAATACAGACTGGTACTCGTGGCTGCACAACAATCCCAAAGGTTAATTCCCTTAAAAGCCTCTGACAGCTCTTACCAAGCCCAAACTTGCATCACTATGTCTGCCCATTTTCTTTCAGTCCAGATTGAAAGTGGTTGCAATCAACTTTTGTAGTTCAGAAGCAGAAATTCGGTCCAAAACACTTGGCAGTAAAAAAAAAAAATCTACTTGAAAACCAAGAGCTGCTCTCACCAAGTGTGGAGGAGCTCCGTCCTCACATTACAGAGAGGAAACAGGGAAGAAAAGTGGCGGTGTGATGGCAATGCAAACTGCAGGTGGGAAACAGCACAGGAAATGTTGCAATAGATGGAAAAATCTTCAGTGTCCAAGGCTGACATGTCACCAACTATGCAAAAATAAAAGGTCTGGACAGTTTAGTGAGCAAGGACTCCCACTGGAGCAGAGACAGAGAAGAGAGAACTGTAAAATAAGCGGGTAACATTTAAATTACTATAGATGAGTACATGGAACTTGCTTGGCATCGGGGAATTGACACCAAACCAAACCACACCAGCACCTCCGTAGTCTCCTGTGCACACAGGAAAGCAGATGCAGCAAACCTCAGTGCAAATCAGCACCATCTGATGTACAGAGGGGCTCCCCACAGTGATACCCTGTCCCCTGGGCCACTGCTACTGATCCACAGCCTGCACTGAAGAGCCACAGCTGCTGGGAAAGCTCAGCCCTTCGGCCTTCTCTTGATGCACATCCACACCTGAGCCTGCAGGAAAATCAGTGACCCACCACAAATTTCAGCCAATTCACCACCAACTCAATTGGAGTTGCCTATGACAGCAAAGGTGGTGACAATGTCCTTTGCTGCATGCTGCCTCTGCTGCTTCCACCAGCCTCCAGCGTCTTGAGTTCCAGTTTTGGCTCCACTCTCCTTTTGCAGCTGCAGCAGGCAGTGCTGGGCTCGCTGGCCAGGCCAGGGATGCTCACTAGATGGCAACCATCACCAAAGCACAGACTCCAGAGTCCTGGACAGCCTCTGCCCAGGCTGATCCTGGCAGGACAAGATCAGGGCAGCCTCAAGAATTCCATGCTGCCACAGCAAACAGGGAAGACTGACTGAGGGGTGCCTACATGCACCAAGGGAGTTGGTTTTACTATGTTAGCTTCTCCAAACCACTGCTGTTGAAATGGGCACATGCTACAAGAAAATCAAAAGGCTGGATGAAGGCGCAAAAGGACAGACATGGACAATGCTGCAGCCTTGCCCTAAACAGTGTGAAACAAAGGAGAAGCCTTTGCAGACAGGGCACACACCAGAACAGCCTCAGCCAAGATGCAGCAGTTTCAGAAGACAGATGACAGATGACTTCCAAAAGTTGGATTTTCAAAACACAGCAACAGAGGTATGAGGATGAGAGGCAGACAGAGCACTACACTCACATCTGCCTTTCACACCTTCCACATGCACAGAGACAATAAATAATTTCTGAGCATCTTCCAGATAGTTTGAATAGTATGATAAAGAAAGCAGGGACTTGCATTCACTCTGTGATTTATTCTCTACCATCCTGGTTCTTTTTTTTGAGAACAGGCTGAAACTCAGCCATCTGCTGCCAATCATTTACTGCTTTCTCGCCCTGACATTGGACAAGGCAGCTTTTCTCTTAATGTAAATGAAAGCACATGGCTGCTGGACAAAACAAGGCTGACCCAACATAAGAAACCTTTATTACAGAACCTGAGATCTAACAAGGCAGGAACTCTCAGCTCCTCAGTTTCAAAGTTATAGGTTGGACTTGATGATCTCAAAGGTCTTTTCCAACCTAGTTAATTCTGTGAAAGATAAATCTCACCTCTAAGGCCAGACTGCCTTCAGAAGCTCCAGGAAACCAACAGTATTTCCCACGTAAGGAACTTGTGTAGGACAAGGAATCAGTTGCACCTGTATTTGAAGCAGGGTCAAAGAGCTGCTGTATAATTCAGATTTGAACAACCCCAAGCTCAAGATCCAAGGCCTGGGTCACTCCCTCAACTAAATTCCACATGAACAGAAAGAGCTTCCCAGCAAGCCTGGGAGATGTCCTTGCCTAGTTTTATAGGTACTAAAAAGGTCTTTTTTGGAAAGGAAAAGAGTGGAGGTGCCTTTGGAGTCAGAGGTGGTAAGATCAATCAGCAGACACCTGTTGCACTACAGAATTAGTACAAGGACAGAAAACAATCACCAACTGTTCTTTCAGATCTCTGGAAATTTGTTCCCAGAAAGAACAGAATAAAACATTAAGCTGAGGAGAAAAGAATGTAAAGTCTTTGTCTTCTGTAGTTCTGGCAGGGTGACTTATAGCACAAGACGACAGTTTATGACAGGAATGTGTGGTAGAAAGCAGAGCTAATACAATCAACAGAATTAATTTCTGGCAAAAATTAAATCCCACTGTAAGTTACCTTCTCTCTACCTACTTTCTCCTGTTTCCTGAAGCCATTCAAGTTCCTCCTTCACAGAAGTTACCCGATCCTACTTTAAAATGCCCCAGTGATGAGGTTTGTATTGATCTCCCTGCAAGGCTATCCGAAAGCCTAAAAGACTCAAAATTAGACTCTTCCTCCCAGCCTACAATGTCCAACCAAACACAGCCCTAACTCCCCTCCCAGGTCTGATGGCATTTGCCCCCCAGCCACCCCAGGAGGTGTGTAGGACCCGGGCTGGGGTTCAGAGCACACAGTACCTTGTACCAGCAACCGCCCCATCATTCTTCCCCAGGGGTTCATCCAGCTCCACACCACACCACTCTCCTTTGGCAAAATCCGTCTCTCCCACGTAGCGCACGACTCCTGTCTTTGTCCCACCAACCTGTCAGAGATAAGATGTTGAGGATTAGAGATGGCAGCATTAGCACTGACACAAGGGGACTGAAGCTGGGACTGAAGCTGGGACAGAGGGGGACAAGACATCTGTATTTTCTGTTTCAGATCTAATGAAATCAGCAGACAGTTCTCACACCAAGTTCTCCCAGCACTAAAGTTGTCTTTCCAATAATTAAAAGTGAATTGATGAACTCCCACGTTTGGGACTGCCTGCCTGGAAGATGTCAAAGTAAATATAATGAAAACATATTTCAAGGTGTCAGCTAATTGCACCAAGTTACTTGTGAGGCCACAAAGGAGTTTAAGCCCTGCAGGCACAGCTCATACCTGCCTTGCCTGAAGAACCATGACCTGCACTGACAGGTTTTCAGCCCTGTGCTCATTCAGCCAGCAGTTCTGGGCAATACTGGGACAGGACAGCAAGGGGACAGCTGAGCCAGGAAAGCATTCATTGCTCCTCAGCTTGCACCCAGGCAGGGTTTGCTACGGATGTAGGAACTGCTCAAAATAGAGGTGTTTTGTACAGAAAAAGCCTCCACTTTTATCTACACTTCCTACAGCAATTCCCAATGCTGGCAAACTGCATGGGAGTGGGGCTCAGCTCACTGCCAGGCATCCTCCAGCACAGGTTTCTTCCCCCACCATGGAGATATAAGAATAAATCACACCTTTTTCTCCTGAATTTACGCTTAAAGTTCTTAAAGTTTCCAGTTCACTGACGAGACTCAAGGAGGGCAAAAGTCAGGAACCTTTGGAGCTGTGTTTCGATCATTGCTCCGAGAGCATGGGGCAATGAGAGGCAGCTGCCTCTGCGCTAAACACTCCCACTTAGACACTTGGGCTGAGAAAAGGAAGACAGAAAAGACGGAGGGTGGTTCTAAAGGTTCATACTTCAAGTAAATCAGCATGTGATCTAAACCTTTTTTAGCCTATCTCTGCTTACACCTAAATTCAAGGAAGAAAGCTTAAAAATAACTTTAAGATTAATTTTGCAGCTTCATCCTGAATGACTTGCAGTTATTAACTTTCTTAATATGAAATGAAACATTAAAAGGTATCAACAGAGTATTATTTTCCTACAGAAAACAGTGAGAGCCAGATGCAGAAATCTCTGGGTTTGTGTATTCCAGGGTAGGAATGTTAGATTTACCGATTCTAAATCCCTAAAAAATTGCTTATGCAAAGGAAAAAAAGAGTTTTCCCAGACTAAAATTAACTGCACCTTTATGGACTAATCAGCACAGCCTCTGAAGTCTGGGTCCTACTACCTCAAGTCCTGGGAGGCTGCAGCATACAGCTTGGGTTAGTCCTGTGGAATTTCTCTCACTAGGGATTCAAAGCGCTGCTGCTTATGGAAGAAAATCTTTGGGGATGTTGTTCTCTTTGTTACAGAATAGAGTAAAATATTTGCCAGCAGGAAAAGGACCATAAGAAAGGTTTCTGGTCCTACATTGTGCCCAGGAATAAAAAGACAATTCAATTTCAGTATTAGGTACTTGGCAAGTTACTGATTTGAACAGTTGCAGTGAATTCTTTACCTATCACTCACAGTTAAATGCCAGTCCCTACTTTGACTGATTTGAGTTTATACAAATTTAGCCTCTTAATATTAATGCAATGATTTAATGCCATTCTAATACATTTCTCTAGCTGCAAGTTGGACTCAATAGAAGTGTAATTAATCTTAATGTAATTTATAGGACCTTACCATTGCTGGTGTGCCCCCTCAATTTTATTTTTATTGAGTTTTAATTCCAGACGTTGAGTCAAATATTTCCTTCCAAGCCATATGACCCTGACAGAGTCTCATGTAAACCTTAAAAAAACCAATGAGCTCCCTCCATCAGTGCGACCGTGGCATCTACTGCAGGGTCCCACTCCTCCACCCACTCAAAGGACCACTCAGTTACGTCTCCATCAGTATTACTTATTTGAGAAAGCTGTTTCCAACCAAGAGAGTAAAAAACTACCCCTACTGACCTGATACACACATTATTTATGCCAACACTAAAACTGTGCAGTAAGAGTGCAAGTCATGCTCCCACCCAAAAGCCCCATATCAGAGAAGACTCTAAGCACAGATCAGATCCAACACTTCCCTGAATAGCCACACGATTCCCTCCTACCAGAGCAGCGTATTCTCCTCTCACTTTCGAACGTTAATGATTCTGCCACCCTCTCTGTAAAACACGCCCTGCCATACAGCATCACGTTCTCCCCCAAGCCAGGACGGATACATCTGCTCTCCAAGAGCCTGGGCTCCCCACAGCCCAACTGGCAGTGCAGTCAGAAGCCAAGACCAGGCTATCACACTTACATGCCAGTGCTCAAGCTTCTTGTTGAACTTCCCATCTTTTGGCAGGCATGCAAAACCTCTGATGGATGGAGAGTGCAGAAAACTCACCCAACTCAGACATGCAGATTTATTCAGCTAATGCTGCTAAAATAAATAATGCTTTGAAGAAGCCAGTCAGCAGGTTGTGCCTGTGTATGAAATGGTCTCATCAGGATGTTTGATTCTATAAGACCCTTCAATAAGTCAGAGGTATCACCTTGGGAGAGGATACAACGCAGCCAAGGAAGTTAATAATGGCATGGCATAACTCATGGGAGCTCACAGCCATCCCTTCTGCCCATGCCTGGCTTGGGTACCACTATCTGTAATCCAGGTGTGAACAGCAGCTAAGCATGGATGACTCCTATGGCATGGAGACCAGAGGATTTCAACCCAGAACACCCCAGCCTGATGTTGGCATCAGTGCCACTGCAAGTCATGAATTTCTCTATGGGGAATTTGTCTGCATCTCTCAGCCTGGCCCGTTGGTCAGTCACAGCCACATCTTCAACATGCCCAGTGCCCGGAGTGAAGCAAGGACAAAGTGGAGAGGGCAACCCCTCTCTCTGCTAAAGCCTGAGACAGCACAGAATTAACCAATCTCAGTTCAGACACGTCATGGCTTTTAGAGTTGGTAAGTTTCACTCAAAAATGAACCAAACTCCAAGAGCTTTTCTGAGAAGCCTTTAATAGTTACCTTACCAAAACTATTGCTGAGATTATTCATGCCCAAGAGAATGGGATTTTACCAAATATAAAGTGTTATTGCTTTTATAGTTGTTTTGGGAAAAACAACAACAACAACCACCAAGCATAAAGCAGCTAAAAAGAGCTCTTTCTGGAAGTTCCAAAAAATGGAAACTATATTGACACAGTGATACTAGATTTTTTGTTTTGGAGATTATTTTGATTATTAGTTTCTCCACTTCAGGTAAAACCACTTTTGGTTAGGTTTAAACAAGCTCGTGGTAGCCCTTCCTCTTCAGCTGGAGTTGAGCAGCCTCTGAGTTGCACACCTTGCAGCTCCTGGAACATTCAGCTCCAGAATGAAGGTCTCTGCCTCCTTTTTCATGCCTTTAATCAAAGACTATCTTCCTGACTGGTCCTTTCCTCAGTGAAATATCTCCAGCAGTTTCAAGCGACAGTCTTGGGCTTGACCTTCACAACAAAATGAAGCCACGGGTATTTAGCAGGTCCGTATCTACTGGTGAGTCAGAGCAGCAATGTGTAGTCATGGAAGGACATCTACATGCCTTCCCTGCTAATTGTAGTATCACTAACATCACATGTTACTATGCTTTTCCCATCAAAATGACAAAATGGGATCCAGACCAGTATCCCAGGCCTGCAAAGATAATGATGCTCATCCTTCCAGACACTGTCTTCATCAGAGCTAATATATAATCTAAACTATTTACCAAATTAGCAGCAGGCCAGATCTCAATCTGGCTGCTGTAACACCCACTCCAGCCTGTGTTTGCTCTTTGCTCCTCATGGCCCTGCTCATTCCACAGCGGTTTCTTGCTCTAAGCCAGAACCTCTTGGGAGCTGCCCTCACCCTATGGCCTGTGGGCATTGCTCTGCTCGCAATACACTCCAATACTGCTCAGGGAGAAGAGAAAAACAGAATTCTCTATGCCTTTCAGGCCAACGGGGACCCGACCATGTCACGCACGTTCAGGGGTCAGCAATGGCTGAGGCACCTGCTTGAGCATATTACCATGCAGAAACCCAGAGATAACACTGTGCTTTCTGTTTAACATTCTAATTTACCCATTTCATTGATTTTCAAAGCGTTTCCACAAGACAGGGCTGCTGACCAGAGGGTGGAGGTGGGAACAAAGTGCCCAGCACACGGACAAGCCTCCTCTGCAGAGCTCCCATGTCCTGTGCTGGGTCTCAGCAGAGCCATGGGACTCTCCTGCTGCTCACCTGTGGGAAGAAGAAGGAAGGGGGTGGAGGAAAAGAGCACACACGGGACACTTGCTTTACACTGAGGACCTTCGACTACTTTTTGTGTGCAGCACATCAGCTTATTCCACTCTGTTACGGGACAATGCCAACGAGAACTTGGAAATCACCTTTACTGGACAAGTGTGGCTTGTTCTGGTTTGAGCTGTACCTGCAGGCTCTATCCAGCCTGTAAACTGGAGTAACCATTCTTTCCCTTGGGGATAAATGGCTGGGTTTATTTCCCCCTCCCCATACTCATCCACACAGTAAAGGATCCTACTTCCACCCCAGCTGAGAGAGGCAGGAGCTGTGTTTTCCCATCACACACAGTTCAGCTCTTCCAAGCCCTGAAAATCACTGTACAATAACACTTGATTTACAGAGGGTGCTTTGGGAAAAGGCACAGGCTGTGGGTCCAGCTACTACAGATCACCTGAAATAATGCCCTGTAAATGCAAGGGGGTAAATGTGTGTCCCTATGGGAGATGTGGCCATCCCATACTGGGGCTGTGTCCCAGCCATGGCCAGGGCCAGTGTTCAGCAGCTGGTGAAAGGTGGAGATCTGGCTTGTCGTCTGGTTTATCTGTAAATACAACTTACCTCCATGTGGCACCTGGCCATCAGCAGCTTTATCTGATTGGATAAATACCATGTCATCTGAGAATGCCAGAACTGGCTTTTAGGGTAAGGGGAGAAACAGCCAGGAATTACAGGCCAGCCCTCCATATGCGAAGCTACAGGAATTTTTATAGTTTCTTTTCATCTAACCACTTATCTTTGTGCCTACCCATCCCCACAACACAAGTCAGCATTGCACAGCGATGAGTCTGACAGCACTGCTGATGCAAGACATTTCTGTGCATTTATCTGTCAAGCACCAGTGAGAAAATAATATCCTAGGGAGGTGGTGTGTAAGAGGGAAGCCTGGAATTACAGCATCCTCTCCTGGGGCTGTCTTCGATACCAAGCCCGCCCATGTTAGTAACACAGTTTGCTCCACCACAGGCCACTTACAACTCCTATTCAACGACAGACACTGCACCCAGCAGACAAGGGCCAGGCAGTGTCTCAGCCCAAATGAATGGTCAGGAGGGTGTGCACAAAGAGCCTCTAAGGGTTAATGTGCTAATGTTAAGTTGCTTTGGGCTATTTATTTCCCTCTTTGTTTCACTGCAGTCCCAGGTAATCATAGAAACAGGATAGTTTGGGTTAGAAGGGACCTTAAAGCTCATCTTGTTCCACCCCCTGCCATGGGCAGGGACACCTTCCACTATCCCAGGTTGCTCCAAGCCCCGTCCAACCTTGCCCTGAACACTTCCAGGGATGGGGCAGCCGCAGCTTCTCTGGGCAACCTGTGCCAGGGCCTCACCACCCTCACAGGCAAAGAATATTTTCCTAATATCAGATCTAACCCTACTCTGTCAGTCTGAAGCCATTCGCTCTTATCCTGACACTACACACTCCTGTAAAAAGCCCCTTTCCAGCAACAATGGATAGTAGGGAGAGAGCTCCAACTAGGAGGTCTAGGTGTTCTCTTGTCTCTTGAATCCTGCAAACAGCTGGAATACTGCACTTCCCACTGCCTGTCACAAACTTCCATAGGGACAGAGATCCATCATTCCCACTCTGCCATTCTGCTGCACTCTCTTAGTCATGACACGGCAATTGCTGGTCTTATGGATAGAGCTGTAAGCAGGCAGCGGAATACTAAGAATCCTGCCTTTATAGAACTACAGAATGGGATCCTTCCTTCTTTTCTGCCTGGTTAACAATAAGGGAATATGCCTGGTGATTGATTGTCTGGAAAAGGCCACACAGGAGCAGTGCTGCACCTCTAGGACCCCACAAACTGGGAGAGCTCCAGTGGTTAACCAGGAAAATAAAGAGCAGGAATCCTTCGTTCGTGACACCTTGCGTGCCTTTCCAGCAGCAAGGCTTCAGTCTCGGGCACTGAAATAGCTCAGGGACTTGGTGGCAGCAGAGCGGTGAGTTGTCTCTGCCCAAGGAGAAGGGCTTAGGCTCCAATTCTCCTGCCCAGGGAGCTTCTCAGGAAATTATTTCTCACTCAGGTGGTTCAATGCTTTCTGCAGCTCTGGGCTGGCCAAGCAGGGCTGTGGCAGGGACATGCAGGGGGGATGCTGAAGAAAGAGCTTGATTCGTTTATTCATGAGCGCATTCCTTCATTTGCCAGGAGCCAGGGGCTGCAACACACTGCAGGCAAAAACAGTTCGCAGCAGACAGACGAGATGATTAAAGCCACCCGCTCAGAGGGAAGCCCAGGATCCATTTTCAGCAGCCCAGGCAGGCTCCACAGAGTCTTGCCCAGCATCAGCTGAGGTGCTGCTTCATCGTCTCTCCCTGCGAGTGCTGCTGTTTCAGCATTTGCACTGGCTTTGAAGACCTGCAAGTTCCAGCAAAATCACAAACCTGGAACCCATCCAAAAGGTATCTGGGGCAATACCCCTCAGCAACTGAACCGGCCACTGGGATATAACCTGGCCCTTAAACAGTCTTATTTATTACTCCATTTCAATGCTGAAGCGCACGATCCCAGTTAGGAGACACGAGCATGGCTGAAGGGCAGAATACCTCTTCTAAGAGGAATTTTTTTAGTTTAAATTATTTTTTATTTAGGCTGACATATAATAAAACCACCTCCTTCCTCCACTTCTTCAGAAAGCAATGGCATCTAAGGGGGAACGAGTTCAGCTGCTAAGAAAGCCTCTCCACAAAGAATGCAAAATACATTTTCTTAGGCAAAAAACCAAGCAGAAATTCCTCCCAGGCAGAAAATGCTCCACTGCTCTGTTTCCATCCCTTCTATCCCTGCAGAAAGGCAGCGAGCCAGCCTCACATTAGCAGAACTCCAGCAATTATCCCACTTCAGGAAGCTCCACTGTCACTAAAGCAAAGGTTAATTGTCCCACATTTATTTGCCAGACTTCAAGAGATGAGTTCTCCAATATTAGGGTGGATTTTTCATCTCTTTAATGTAATTTTTACATCTCTGGGAAAAAGTCCGAGTGCCAAAGGCAAATATTATCTAACTCTTCTAATGGAAAGCTCCTAATGGAAAGCTGAAAGTCACTTTCTGCAACTGCTGGAGAGTCAGAAAGAGTCTTGGAACAAAGTAACTGAAAAGCAAAATTGTCTTCAAGCTATAATGGACTTAAACGATGTTAAAGAAAGGCACTACCAGGAAATGGCCAGACTGCAGAGAGCCAGGTGTCCATCTGGCCAACCTGGAAGGGGTCCCCTGCAACCTTGTGCTCCATCACAAGCACTCACTGAAAACACACGTCCTCCCTCATTTGAAAAGCCTTTGGTGGATCCCATACACCCAAAAGCCACTCTCAAATAAAAAGATTCTTTTTCAGAAAAGGAAACACTAAGAGTAATAAAGACAACTACAAACTGTAGCAATCCGTAGAGGATGAGCAAAGATTTGCTCAGGGAACTTGAGGCAACTCAGGTTAATTCAGAATTATTGTTTATGTATTCCAACACCCAACACGATTAACTGACATCTCTCATAAGTAAAATAAAAGCCAGCTGCCAAGCCAAGCATGTGAATGAACCATAACAGCAAATTATTTCTTCTTGTTATTATCTGTTCTTTTCCTGGATCTCTATGACTGTGTGCAAACAGTTCCTGATGTTTCTGGGAGCTCAGCATTCCCGCTAGAACCAGTGAGAGACTAAGCTTATTCCAGGCTCGCTCTTTCGGAGCTATTTATTACACTAACAAGTCATAGCACAAACTTTATCTAATAACACTTGAGGTGGAGAAATTAGCAGGCAGGGAGGGCAGGCTTTTAAGGATGCACCCTCATTAAAAACAAATAAAAAACCCAAACCATCCCCAAAACGCAACTCAACAGAAGCCCGGGAGAGAGATGCTCCCCGGTTCTATTCTGTGGCTGTGCCAAAATTCACTCTGTGTGGGCCCCACTGACATGAGCAGAGTGTTCAGGGAACAGGTCCTGTCTCAGAGAGCTCATGGTCAGGAGAAGAAAGGGGTAAAACAAGTCTGGAGAACATCGTTCCATTGCTTGCCTGGTTCAGAAAGAACATAGATTTTATATTTTGCAATTTGCGTTCTATGACTGCTGCTTCTAAAATCATAAGGTCTCACCTGAACACTCCCCCCACTCCCTGCAACAGGTAAAGGAGAAAATGGGAGCAAACAAACTGATCAAAAGAGGACAGATCCTCAGGTTCATTTTTCCCCATGTGTGGCTGCTGTAACACACCAACATGAAGCATCAATGCTTGTGCCAACAGAGAACCGTGCTGCCACCTTTCCCTGCCCACCCTGTCCTGGGACTGCAGGGACAGCAGCAGCTTTGCTGCCAGTAGAGATGGGGAGGGATGAGAGGCCGACTCTGCTGAAATCAGGAAGCAGACAGACCCTTGAGCAAGTGTCAGCTCCTGTGCACATTTTGGGGAAAATTTGAGAAAATAAAACTCTCTCACCTCTACAAACCTACATATTCACACTAGGTTTACTAAGCATCATCCAGCGAGCACAAGCAGAACCAGTCCTCACTTTCCCTCCTCTGAAAATAACCAACTTTACATTGTTTATATTTTACATAACTAAAATAAAAACTATTGGACAACCCCACACCTGTCCCAAAAGGACATTTGAGACTGGCTCTGACAGTCCCTGCACGCGCTCCTGATTCATGTTGACTGTGGAGCCAGTTCTACCAAACACCTGTCATTAAACAGATGTCCAGTCTGTCTGCCCTCCCCCACAATCACTGCTGCTACTGGAACCAGGTGCCTCAAAAAGGAAACGCTACATGGATAACTTGAAATAGGATTCAGATTACCCAGGATGTGCAAAGACTGACCCCCTCTGCAACCTGTCATGGCTGTCAGTCAGAGTCACCTTTACCTTTTAGACCCAGAGATATTACTGGGGATACAGTCACAACAGATCTGTGCTCAAACGCTTGGCTCTTCCAATATTTGATATCACACTATGTATCACACATACTAACAAAACTAAACTCTCTTACACAGCTGCAGGACAGAACTCAATCTTCCTGTCTTTGATACCATTCTTTTCCTTCTCCATCTCCTTTGCTAGGACACAAGTGATGACAAACTGGGTGGCAAACTTGCAGTAACCCATTCCTAGTGCAAGCGTGGCATTTTGGCTCAAAGTCATCAGGTAGTCTATTCCAAATAATGAAAACAACAACAGAAATCAGATGTGGAGGACTCATCCATCACAACAGTGATCTCTCCCAAAGTCCTGCCATATTTTAAAAATTACTGCAAGCTCCTTTCTGTACAGGAAAGGAGTTTGTGCCACATCTGACATGAGAAAACCGAACCACCAGAATGAGCGACCAGCAGGAGAGATTCTTGCATAGTCTTTCCGACTATGTACAGCCATGTGCAACTAGATACTGCTGCAAATTCCTTGAAAGCCCAAATAATACACTCCATTATGGAGTATCACTAAATTAGAACATAATAAATGATTTTGATTCTATTTCCCTCATGTTTCAGTTGTTCTCTCTCTGACATCTTTCTCCAGTTCAGGACTTGTCCAATACAAGAAGTACTTTGGAATATGTTCTCCTGCAGCAATGTGAGAGAGAGACATGTCCAGAAGACACAGCATCCCAAATAACAGTGTAGACGTTTGATGCCTACTTGGCCCAGGCATCTCCCAAGACCACGCTCCATCCTACACCTCACCACCAACCCTGTCCTCCTTTTGTCTTGTCCTGAACTTGACCAGGAACACTCAGCAGGGGGACAAATCCTTGTCCTTTGCCCTTCCAGGGGGACCCCACAATCAACTCACCAGCACACGATCTCCAAGGCGTAAGTCCTTCTCCCCTTTTTTCACAGACCCGCTGTCCGAGAGGTTTGATCCGGACTCGTTGCCCGTCTTCATGGCGCTGTTCAGGACGCTCTCCCGCAGCGGGATCACGCGCGTGGACAGAGGTGGCGTGGCCGTCCCTGAGTGCAGTGACAAGTTCTGAGCCGTCAGGGAGTCCACGGAGGGGGCGTCACTCCCTGAGCCCTCGGCCACGGGCTGCCGTGTCAGCTTGGACGGTCGCGTAAAAATCCCCTGCAGCGGCTGGCACTCAAAGTACCGCACTCCTCCGACAGAGCCGTCATTCTTACCCACTGGGTCATCCAGAACAACCCCTGCCCACTGGCCTGGAGCAAATTGCGTCTCCCCAAGGTACTGGATCACACCTGGCTTCACTCCATTCACCCAGACACGTTCGCCCACCACAAAGTCTCCCAGGAAATCATCGCCCACCTCGGCAACCTTTGAACCCGACTTCTCGGCGCTGGTGGTGGATGTGGTACCCTGCTTGTGTAAAGGCGAGCCTGTGAATCAAGGAAAAACAGGTTTTGGTATAAGGAGACATCCTAGAAGCCAAAACACCAGGAAAATGCATTTACAGAAAAGAAACATCTGACACAACAACTTAGATTGCAGGTTTACACCCTGTGAAGATTAAACATGAGTGAACCCCATTACTTACACGCCTTCCTGAGCGGGAATGCAATCTGCACAGAATCTCCATCTGCTGCCCAGTTTCTGCAGGTCTCACACAGAACATAAAGAAATAACCCCATGTCTTCATCTCCTTTTACAATACCCCAGCCCCCTCACAGCCCCAGAGGGGCTGCACCAGTGTGGATAAGCTCAAAAGCACAGGAGTGGTGATAAGTGCTTAAGGACCAAAAGGAGCCCAATGAACTGCTGCTTTGCAGAAAGAAGCCAAAGTCATCCTTTTGCCCAAAAAATAAATCAAAAAATGTATATATTTTTTTTAAACGTGTGAGGCACTGATGTTTTAGTACTTGGCACTATGAGAACCCCATTGAGTGTCCCACCAAGGGCACTAACAGCTCCTGCGGAACCACACAGCTGCCTCCACAAATTCTCCATTTTTCCCAGCTGCTGCTGTGCCCTTTGCTGGAGCAAACGCAGCAGCAAGCAGACACCTGGGGTATGTTCAATACAAACAGCATCTCTCTAAACAGGAAGCATTTACAAACCTTCACGCACAGCCTTCCAGGGCCACACGATGTGCATGGAACTCAATATAACTGGCAATAAAGAGTGCCCTTATTCCAGCATCAGCCTTCCAGCAATGCTCTGCTACCTGGAGAAGGAAAGCTGCAGGTGATGCTGGAATTCACTCCTCTGCTCACACTCTCCAGCAGAGTCTTGATTGGCCAAACTCTCCATAATACAAAAGTGGACCCTTAAATATGTGACAGGTGCCTGAATGGGAACAGAGTCAACCCAAGCAAACAAGACAGCAGTGACCCAGCTCTTGCTGACCCCACTGTCAACCCCTCCTATCACAAACTTTGGGCTTTCAGCCTGGGCCCCAGGGCAACAAACGACAAGGACATGTGAACTTCATTAAAACTCCTGAAGGTTAAAAGGGGAGGTTGAGTAAAGCCCCACAAAGAAACTGAGAGAAAAGAAGAAGAAACCACAGTGATCACAACAGTGATCACAACCCAAAAGAAACCACAACAGAAACTGCGGAAATAAACTTGCAAAATAAGATCCAGCAAGTCACATACCATGGACCTTCAGCCATCCTCAGCTCTCAGTAGCCCTGAGATCCCAAGTGCAGTTCTCCCACACAGCTGGTGTAGGGGTGTGTGCAGGAGACTTGGTCCCACATATCCTGTGCTCAGTGAAAGCTCCCCAGACCCCTCAGCCAAACTTCCAGCTGAAGTTTCTGGGTGCCACCAACCAGAAAAGTCTAAAGCACGCCCAGGGAGAAATTTTTATTTGCTACCAGAGAAGGCTGACAGACGACACCCTGAGCAGCTGCAGAGACAAGCCAAACTTGAGTGGTTATGTGTAACGAACTGTGAAACTTGTTCAGCCTCAGCCATCACTGTGGCTCAGTCTGCAACACTGCTACAGTTCTTTCACAAGTAATGGGCCTGACAGATCAGGCTCAGCTCCTAGAAAACCTGAAAAACATAAAAGCTCTCAAAGCAAAAGCTTTCAAAGCTTTGCAAGAGGTCTAGCAAAGAGGAAGGAAAAGAGCACCAGGGCAATAGCATGAAGAACTTAGTTTCTGCAAAATCATATGTGCTACGAGGGATCAATGTTGACACTTTGGTTCTCATCAGACTCCAGAGTCAACACTTGACAAATTTCTATGGCCACCAGCTTGGGGCCCCTGGAAGCAGTACCTCTGCCTGGTCTGAACCTTATCTGAACAAGAAGAGCGCAGCAGTTAAGGTGCGATTGTACAAACTCCTCTCATGAACAGAAGTATCTCCAACCAGCTCACTGGGCTCAGTGGGCTGGAGCTGGAACAACTCTTGAGAAGATCAGCCAAAGGGGACATGGACAGCATAACACATGGGGAATGTTCAAGAAAATCCCATGATGGGCACAGGAAGGACAGTAAATACTGCCCCCAACTGCGTGAATACTGTTCCCAACTGAAAATGTTGGTGGCAACAGAGACCACGCAGCTCCCAGCAGAGCTCAGCCGGCTCCCGGGAGAACCTTCTCCTGGCTTCTGGACCCTGCATTGGAAGTTTCCTCAACCTCACATGTTCTTCGTTAAGTTTTGTGTGCTTTGGGGGCAAATTTCTGGCATTCGAGCTTGTGTCACTCTCAATTTTGTAAGACAGTACACCAAGATGAACTCCATCAGAAGGACAGCATTACATCCAAGAACCAGTTTCACCTTAAAAAAATTAAACCCAAAGACTGTAAGGGTGCTTAGAGCTTTTGATCTTTACAAAAAGCTTTAAATAAAAAGAAGTGCGAAGGAAACAGGGCTCCATCCATCTGAACTATAAAAACAACCACAGGCAGAAAATAAGGCAACTATTGTAATGTCAATGCTTAATAGCACAAGACAGTAAAGCAGCCAGATTAGGAAGTTACATTTTAAGAAGACTCTAACTTAAATAACCAAAGCTGGCTACAGGGGTTTATTCACCAGCACGGTCTGTGATAAGTAGGAGAATAGATTAAATTAGAAACACAACTTACACCTTGGTTTCATGCTTGGCAGAGCACCCTAACACATACAGCTTGTGCCACTGACATGTTTGTGCACATGTATGCACCGTGCCAAGGACAGCCAAACTCAACTTATTGTACAACTCAACTATAAGCATACAAAATTTGGGGGGCTCTGCAACTATACTGAGAAGAGATCCAAACCATTTTTCTAGTCTTACTGGAGCCTGAGTTTCAGCATAGTTCTTGATTTCAGGTGTTAGTTAATAGTCAAGATACAGGTCACATTAACTCTCACAAGCACCTCTGCAATGTGGCTGGGATAAGCAAACCCTTCAGCAGCAAAGCTCAAGCAAAGAAAGGCAGGAAGCCTGCCCAAGGCTGAACAAACAATGCAGCAGGATTTAAACCCGCATTTAGATTCACTGCATTTCGCTGCAAGAGCAAACACCTTCAAAACTGACTTGGACCAGAAAAAAAATAAAGAACAGTTCATTGGATTCCTGGTGCAACATTGTCTTCCCTAAAAAGCCAGAACTTTAGTGGAACTTTACACACTCTTGTTCATTTTAGGTGCCTGTCTGACAGGCAGGTATGCTGACCTACAGTAATTACAACATCTCAGCAAAACAATCTCATTCCAGGCTCCCGAGCAGTGCAGGCAGAAGCATCATTATTCTTGAGCATGAGGCGAATTACTCGAAAGTACAGTATGTAAGTAAGGAACTGCCTGAAGGTTCACCTTCTTTATTATGGCCACAATGTAGAAACTTGTGTTTTGCATGGCCTTCATTACCCGCATATGAAATAATAACCACAGAGCAGCTAATGGGCTTTTGTGCAGCAGGTTTTCAGAGAAGCCAAGAGTCACCATGATCAAAATGAACTCATTTCTCTTGGCTTTGGATCTGATGGACCCATTAACTAGATGGTCAGACAGCATCCAGAGTAGTCCAAGCAGACTAAGCTCTGATCCTCCCAGGTAGGGATCTGGTCAACAGTCTTTCAGAAGGCAAATGGTAGCAATGAGTAACTGGACTTCATCCCATGAGTATCTTAGGATAGCCCAAAAGTGAGATCAGCTGATGGCACTGCTCGCAGAGATCTGACATTGGAATCACCACTCTCCAACTACCTCTTACAGCTGAAGGGAAAGCCACCCAAGAGGATTGCCATTACAGATCTCTCAGCTTTTTCCAGCCTACAGGCACCTAAGGAGTTGGTCTATCGGTCTGTGTCACTTGGATTTGCTGTTTTGAAGAAGAAAAGTCTTCTTGCTCTAGTCAGACTCCCCAGATGAAAGCCAGCAAGCTCCAAAAAACTCACTAAGAAACAAGTTCCAAGAAACAGCAAAACAAGGGTACAGATCTCAGGTATGAAATTGAGAAGAGTTACACAAGAGAAACACACCCAACAGAACAAACTGGGTATTTTCTACTCCAACCCTGCCAGTACCTGCTGATGCCAGCCAAGAAGCCCCAGGAACTCTCTGAATGTCACTACTAGGCATCTAACTCAGCAGCTCACCTGGAAGCCAGCGATGAGGAAAGCTCTTCCTGCTTGATCCAAGAGGATCTCCCTGTGCTGCTCTGTCCAGGACAGGCCTCACTTGCTAGTCAGGACTGCCACATCAGCTCCTGCCTTCCTCCTCTCACCGGGACCAGGCTCCCAGACACAACAAGCAGTGAGCAGGACCTCTTCCATTTGGGCTTTCCAACTTTACAACCCTATTGTGTTCATTAGCTGGCTCATTCTTTTCAGATTAAATGCGCTTCCTGTAGGTCACAGCTCCCAGGGCTGAACAACAACTTGTAAATCAAAGTCACCCAGAGCATCCACACTAAATGCACATCTTATCCAGCTCCAAATCTCTACTTTCCCTTTGGCCTTTACAAAGCCTACACATTTAACCCCCACTATGGCAAACTTGGTGCTTAGGGCTCTTTCTGCAAACTCATCCCATCAGTTTTAGGGGCCCACACTGACAGGGCACCAGTACTTCAGAAGCCAAATTCCTACCAGCCAAGAGCTGGAGAGGTTAAAGGTTTAACTGAAGTCTCAGCCTGTTCACATGGCTCTTGTTACTGTGTCAATGAAAGCCATGTGTCCAAAATCCCAGGAAGCACAAGGGCTTCTGCAAAAAGGGCATGGACTCTTCCAGCTCTTGGAAACTGCTGCAGGAAGGAGTGAAGAGAAGCTTTGTACAGTACAGGAGCAAGAAACCCCCCCTCAAGAAAGCTCTGGAAACTGAAGCGGGAGGAAGAGAGCACTTGCTCTGCAGCATCAGCAGGGATAGCTTTCTCTGCAGGATCCCTGACAACGTGCTCAGCCCAGTGCTATGTTTAAGTCCCATCCACATCCACTGAACCCATCCATCCCCTCACTCCCTCCACATCTTTCGACCTCCCACAGCACTCTTAACGCCAGGCAACTGAAACAAAGGGGAAAGGAAACTTGTATCTAAAGGGGAGGAGGGAGAGGAAGGGAAGAGCAGTTTAGCATGAGAAGCAGTGCACAGTGAGCGTTGCCCATGTATTTCCTACTCCCTTCAGAACCCTTTTGTAGTCCGACTGCTCCCAAGACACATGCCAGGCACCCGAACTGCCAAAGGACTCAGAAATGCAACAGCCTGTTGTGTTGCTATGGGAATCAGGAGACAGGCAGTTAATTGATAAAATGGAGGCACATTAGATTTAAAAGAAAGAGAAAAGAAAAAAAAAACCAACCAAAAAAAACCCCAAAAAACCCCACCCAGACAGACAAACAACCAAACAACCAACAAAAAAACCCCCAACAAAACAAAACAAAAAAAAGAAGAGAGATTCCAGAGTAGTATCTTGTGTAAGGAAGGAGGGAGAAATAAGCACAAACATGATATTTACTGAATAGCTTTACAGTGCCCCTAAAAGAGGTCTTTTCCCTTTTCTGTTTTAATTTTCAGAGGGTTTTGCACTCAAATATCATCACATCACAAGACAGCCTGACAGGTAGCACAGAGTTGCCCACCTACTCCTGGCTGCGTTCCCTCTCCATGGCAATCAATAGGCTTCTCATCCACTATCCAGCAACAGAAGGTGCACCAGCCTGGCAGAACTGCCACTGTCACAAGACCGAAGACACTTCCCCCTCACGTCACTGGCCCGTGCTGTAGATGCCACTAACCTGTGACAGGGCAGCAAGTTGTGCTGTCTGTGAGCATCTCAAAGTGCGGCCTTGCAACCAGACTGGTCAAAAAAACGTTTGGTACCAGCTCTGCTCCTCCCAGCCCGGGCAGGGCTTCAGGACAATCCCAACACCAGAGGGCCGTAATGCCCATTTGAGGCCAAGACAGATTTTGTCAGTTGGAAAACCCCACTGCTGGCCACAGGGGTGCCAGCTAAAAGGAATAACATCTGGTTTTACTACCACAGGGGTTACGCAAGAGCCTTAGAGGCATTAGAGCAGCGTGGCTCGATGTTTGGTTCTATGCTCAGATGATGAGGTGGGAATGACAGTCAGACACTATCCCTGCTCAGGCTGCAGCCTGTTCTCAGGGCACCAAACGTCTGTGGTGGGTGATACTATCCCATCCAACAGCCCACCACCCTCCACTGTGAGCTGGAGGATAGCATGGTCTTGTCCTTACAGCCACATAACTGTCGGCTCCTGGTTTTTATTCATCTATTTACACGGCAGTTACTATAAACTTCTCTGGGGCTGCAATGCCATTTCATCTCCAAGCATAACACTGCAGAACTTCCCTGATGGAGAACAGAGCTCATCAGAGCTTCCCCTCAGAGGAGGACGGTCCAGAGCATCTGCTCCCTACCACCTAGAGCTGCTAGTCTACCGGGCAAGAGAGAAGGAGGCACAACCTGCTGCACCTCCAGGAGCTGCCACCTGTGCAGGGAGACAGGGATCCTTCCCTTGGCAGCATCAGCAGCAGCCACGCAGGCACAGCCAAGGCGCCTCCCGTGGGAGAAGGGCTGGTGCCTGCTGCCTCCGCAGCACTCACTGACGGTGAGGCCTCGCCTCACGGAATTTCTAGGTTCCCACACAGGGATTTGAGCTTCTCAAAGCAGCTTGGATTACATAAACATGAGGATGTTAGCAATCAAGTAAAAGCCAGCCCATTGCCACATCCAAATTCAAATTATCAAGCACAGCAATGAAGCAGCTGTTTTCTGCAAGATTTATCACGGCCCTTTCAAGCTGCAGGATGAGGCAGAAACAGAGAGGGAAGAGGTGCCTGCGAGAAAAAGCAATACTTTGCAGACAATAGCCAACTGCCTGGCAGCACACTGTGGGAGGAAGGAGACCCGGAGATTTATGGCTGACTTGGAAACAACGACTGAAAGCTCTGCAAGTTCAAAGCTGAAAAGTTGGGGCTGTGATCTGGTACAGAGGCAAGCTCTGCATCTGGCACCCTGAAAATCTATTGCCCCTGCTGCTCCCTGGAATAACCCCGATGGTGTGGGTATTAAGATCTGATATAACTTTGGCATCCCTGGCTTTAGCTCCTTTGAAGAGAGGAGACATACCCAGAAATAAAACTGCAGTGAGGAGGAAGACAATAAGAATGAGAATTATGAATGAGAAGCAAAACCGAGCAAGGACCACTGCAAAGATGTCTTGCACTGAATGCAAGGAGATGCCCATTGAGGCAAATATTTGCCTCCAGAGAGACAGCTGGAGAGGGCAGTGAACCTCAAACAGTGAACATCCCAAACAAAGGCTTTCTTATAAAGGTCTCATTCAAGATGCTGACTGGTACAAAATCTGGTCTGCCACAGGCGAGATGCACATTCTTGGTGCCCGCTAGAGATGGGAGGGATGGAGGAGCTGGGGGGTTACCAGCTGTGCTAGATCAAATCCAGTATAATTCTGAAAAGAAACAAACAGCAAAGCTATATGTTTATGTGTGAGGACTTAAAGGTTTTTTCAAATAAACAACAGTATTCAAGGAAGTATGCAAAGCAGATTGGTTTTGGCAGCACAGAGCACAAGGGAGGCGAGTGACTAGTAGCAAATGCACAAGGTTTCTTTCACTGAGGGATAATTACCTTGCAGCGTATGGATGGATCTATTCATCTCAAGATTACAGTCTTAATTTTTATGTAATTATTATTTTTAAAACCGTAACTATATTCTTTCAACATTCACTTTTCAATACTATATTTAACATTTCAGCCTTAAAACAGGGCCTATATATCACACCTCTGGAGAAGGATTTTTTCACAGAAAATAATGAAAACAAAAATCCCACAATTTTAACAGCATTGCAAGTTTAACAAAGATTGGAACACCCGGATCTTCTTCCCCAGCATGTGCCACCCCTCATCTCTAGTAATAACACACAGACACATTTGCAAAACTAGAATTTAATAAGCCCCAGGTCAGTATGTTAGAGTAACCCAGGGTGTATTACAAAATAACACAGGCTCTATTCTTCCTTAAATAAATAATAAAATCACTTCAACTAGAGAATATTCCACATAGAAGCATTACTCACTTTAGTCACCATAGCTTATTCTGACTAGAAATTATAGTTTTCCATTCAAGCAAGCCCTTAGCTCTAAAGTTTTGTCCCACTAGTCCCATAGCCTGACTGGGTTACCTTGCACAGGCCATCGCAAGTAATGAAAGACTTAAGGGCAGAAAGGAGCATTAGAAAGCAGCCCAGGGTAACCTAAGAGATGGCCCCAAGAGCAAAAACACCAACCAGAGGGGGGGAAATACTTACAAGGAAGGCTCCTGCCCGGCACGGGAGGGAAGCTGGCAGCTCCCTTCCAGCAGCCCCAGTGCCGCACAACTCCCCGTGAACGCCCGGCACACACTCACACACGTCCTTGGCTGCAGAGCTACAGCCACACTGTATGTTCAGCTCTATAAAGCCAGCACAAAGCTGACTTCTTGGAGCCTTTTCTTTTCAAAGAAGCATGGAGAAGGTCGGGAAGGAGCTCAGCCTAAACCCACCATGCCCACAAACCCCAGCACACACACACACGTGCACAGTTGTCTGCGGTTTCTTCGGCTGTGGGAATCTGTAAGGCGCAAGTGTGGTTTGGGGGCTGCTGTGATGGAAGTGAAGACAGCTGCTCTCAGTGAGCTGATCCAATAACAAAAAGAAAGAAAAGGAGGCAGACACAGGCCTTTAATGAGACATTTATAAACGATTTCCCAGGCAGAACACTGGCACTAGCACAGAGAGAGAAACAGTCCTGGGACACCATCTGAACTGGAGAAATTTGTCTTGAGCACCAAACACTGTCAAGAGCAGCCAATAAAGCATAGCGCTTTCTCTCCACCAGAAGAAGTAATTGAGCAGCGGGGTTTTGAAATTTCACAGCCTTTTTAGATTTTGGAATTTTGCTCAGGCATCATTCCCACACAAAACCCACTTGGATGGACTCTGGGACCATTCCTACAGCACCAACTGAGATGAGCAGCCAAGCAGTACATTGCTCAAGCACGTGCACGCAGAAAGGCCACTGACTTATTCATTCAGAAGTAATAGCATTAGCTCAGTCCCAACCAAATGTAGAATTGAAGGTACCAAAAAAAAGCTTGGCTTTGTCCAGAGGGCAATAATTACTTTCTGATCAGACTGGAGCCAGTTTAGGGGATCCCAGCAGCTCCCTGTACTGGGAACAAGATGCAGGAGAAGTTGCTGTGTGTGCATAACTCAGAGTATTTACTCACAGGGCATAAACTAAGCAGCCATGCACAAGCAGATTGACTGTACCTCTAACAATCCATGGGAAAGAAAAGTTAAATGACAGGAGACAGTCTAGTTCGACTCCAACTTTGGCACAGACTGCCTTTGGGCACAGTATTTACTCCAGCTATGGAACAAGCATTATAACCTCTGGTATATCCTCACAGTGCTTGCTCAGTGATCTGGTTACCCCAGTCAGGTCAGATTAGCTTGAGCGCAGCACAGCATTTCCCCTGGTGTGACAGGTGATGAGCTGTGCCACTCACACCTGTGCTCCCACTGCACTTTAAGCACTGCAGAGGCCCACATGCCCCCAGCTCAGGCTTAAAGCATCCTTTATTCGGTACATTTGTGCAACTGGAAGCTGCAAGCTCAGGCAGTGAGTGTTCTGCTGGCACCATGGAGTCTCCCCATGGGCTAGACATGTAGCAATAGAGCACAGCAGTAAGATCTTCCCCACTCCTCCTCTCTTGACAGATAACCGCTTCTCATTTCTACCTGCTGAATCTCTGAAATATTTCTTTGGTACAGCTACAAGCTTTTCTCTGACTTTCTAATTTTACTTTGCTCTGCTTCCCTCTGGCAGGAGTTGGGATAATCTTCACAGCAATTGCTCTTTACAAGAGCTGCCAGCCTGCAGCCACAAAAGGTATTTCCTCATGCCCTGTCTGCAGCTACTCTTGAGGGGAGAAGTAGAAAAATTTAACACCTGACATGTAAGAATGAAGAAGGATGCTTTGTTAGCTCCTTATCTGCATGCTGAGAGGCTGGTTTTCAGTGTAACCAGCTATGCTGGGAAACAACGGTTTGAACCGCTGGGATGGTACCAGCAGACAGACAAGCACCAGGCTTTCTCCTTTGTATGTAGTTTTTGCCCTTCCTCAGTAGAAACATGACATCAATACAATTGCACCATCTCCTTGAGTCATCCACCTGAAAGAGGGAGGTTCCAGGGGCCATCTGCAGCACCCCAGTATCCCAGAGGAACCATAGGAGAGGTAAAGATGACCACCTCATAACTGCCAAGCAAACCTGGGCACAATCGTGGGGCTGCACTGTACTGAGCACAGCTTTGATTCATCACTCCATCAGCCATTTATTCCTACAGCCATACATCCATGCTCAGAGCAGGCTACACAGCACACAATGGACTGATTGTACACAGCCCCACGCTACACAGAATGCAGAGTTTGTTGGGCCAGCTTTGTTTTCCCTAATCTAATAAAAAGGATATTTGAGAGCAGATTAACGCTGAGTCATCTACTTTATTCCAAATACCTGGCTTAAACAGCTAAGTATCCAACTCAAAAGGCAATGAGCTGTACATGAACAGGCATCATTTGCAGAAAAGCAAAGTCACCTATTTGCAGTGGATGTCTATTTTTTTTGAAAGTAAATATGACCATGATCCAGATCTGATCCTAAAACACATGAGCTGTGATACAAACACTGAGCCCCACAGCCAGTGTTCTCAAACCCAACAGATCTAAGTCTCAGTGACCACCAGAAATGACATCTTACACCATCCCAGGAGTGATGGTGGGCAAAATGAGCAGCAGTGGTGGTGGGGAAACTGATGATGTGAAGTGAGAGATCACAGATAAAGCTTGGGAGGTGACAAGTCGAGCTGAAGACTGAGCACAGGGCCCCACTAGGCACCCTGAGCGCACACTAGGCTCCCATTCCCAGTACACCTTACTGGTATGAAAGACTCACACATGGACTATGCCTCTCTCTCATGACACTTCTTCAGCACTTTATCAGATGATCAGTCTTAGGCTTTTATCTTCTGAACACCCAGCCAGGGCAGAGTCGGTCACTGAGGATGATACCCCCAAGCCCTTTTTAGGGTTCAGAATTTTCTCAATATCATACCATCCCTACCTCAAATTCTTCTGTTCAAATCTCCATCAAAACCTTCTAATTTCTGGCAAGTTTTTGGGGTTTTTTTTTCTGAGCAAATATCTCCAAATAAAATATTCTGCAGAAAACATTTCTATGAAATAAGTGATACAGCAATACAAAAGCCTCCTGTCATCTTCAGGGACATGAATCCCAAACGACTGTGCAGACCGAAGTTTGAAATAAGACAGGCATGCACAGGACAGAAACTTGCCCTATAGTTCAATGACTGCACACCCTCAGCCAAATTCCAAAGGCAATAATTTTTACAGACATGACACTTCAGTCAATGGAAAGGATGAGGGGAAGCAGCATCAGAGAGGGAAGCTGCTGCTCCTGTGCCCAGACTGGGAGGACAAAAGGCCAGAAAAACCTGCTGGCCAAGATAACTTCCACTTTCAACTGTGACTTAGAGGATGACATGGGCAAGACCTACTTCTTTAAGTTGTCTTGTGTGTAAAACATGGGTAATACTGACCTTCCTCTCAGCCTTCAGGCTTTACAGGAAGTGGTGAGGCATTCAGAGTCGTGAACAGAGAGGTTTCATGTGTGCATAGGAGGCTTATAATTACAGAAAGTGAGAATGACTTACAGCTCCTGCTTGGTAGGAATTCCTCAAGCAGATTGGGAACACTCCTGTAGCAGAGTTACCTCCTGCATAATGTCACCCAGCAACTGGAGCACTGGTACTGGACTACACCACACAAATTAACTCCTGAACCTTGGTGCAGGTTCAGCTTTTAAGAGGTACTCATTGCTAAGTTCATCACTGCCTTCCTCTGAGACCATTTAAAAATCCTCATTCACAAATATTTCCTTTCTCACAAAGAATTCTGCAAACGCAGCCGTGGAGTGAAGTGCTCTGCTGTATCCTCCAGTCCACAATCCAGATGTAGCACATAGGACACACATTTACTGTGCTGGAAAACAGCATTGCCAAACACATTTTGTAGCAGAGAGACCATCAACTGTATTTCAAATAGAGCTGCTGAAGTCACAGACAGCTCAATTTTGACAATTCTTATTATTTTAGAGTGAGTGTTGTGATAAATTTTCTTACAGACCTCACTCCTGCATAAGTACCCGTTTCTCTCTTTGATGGGAACAGGATATTTATTTACTTTCTAGCATCTTCATTAAAAAGTAAATATCCTACTGAACTTAAAATAAATAGAGAATAATAGCTGTATTCTAAATGTTTCAAGGCTTTTGTGGAGATCAAGTCACCTACTTGACTGTTTGCAAGCAAGGTGCTCACATGCAGGGTCAGTGTGTGATGGTTAATTCCAACCTATAGCAAATATTATGTACCAACAGTCTGATGCCACTTTAATCCTGCAGACTCTCATCCCAAATCCATCTATGCCAAAGGGAATCTTTCCTTTAATTTCAATGAGTATTGGCTCAGGCCTTTAATGATTAATCTGCTCTTGCTGGATTAGTGCAATTGTTGGAGGCAGAACATGCAGGAGCAGATCCCGCCCCGAAGCTGCATCCCTACTCTGATGGGCATAACCACAGCCACACGGATGCTACTGCAGACTTACACCAGCCCAGCTGAATAGGATTCGGTTCATTATATTCCAACCTCCATAAGCTAAACATCTGTGGGAAGCAGATTTTCTTTCCCTGCTGTTCTGTGAAGAGCTACAGACAGAGCGAGCAGGAGGGCGTCTGACCTCCATATGCCTTTGTTGTGTGCTGGTGCCCCATCCACAATGAATGAGCTGAATATTACGGATTAACTATATTAAATCCTTCTAAGAGTATCTAATCATTAAGACAATTAAAATCGGACTCACAGTTATCTCTATATGTCACCTGAAAGCTGATTAAGTTAAGATTGATTCAATGCCCTTTTATATTGCTTGGAATACACTGAAGCACTTCTTGGGAGAGGAATGCCAGCAAAGGTACTTCCCTCCTTCAGGAGGGGAACCAGAAAGGGTGGAGGAACCACCACCCTCAAAAACCCCAGTACAAAAGGTATTTCAGAGTGCAGGATGACAGGCAGAGTGGCTCATGAAAGGCACATGTGGGCTGAATACAAGCCCTATGCAAATAGTCAAGTGGTTGGTCCACAACCAAGTCAGAAAACCTTTGGCATAGGATATGCCACGAGGATGAGAGCAAACATGCAGGGTCTCATGACAGCATCTGTGTCCATGAGCGACTGGATTTGCACAGAGGGACGTGACCTCCACACAGAGCACTTCAGTCAACCCACAGCAGGGATGAGGGGACACAGTCAGGCTCTAATGATCCCTCAGCAGAGCTGCTCCCATGGATGTCGCAGTTCCCACCCCTCAGCTGTACATCAGCCCTGGATCAGCAAAACAGCGACTCTCATTTGCAGTTTCTCCTGTTCAGCCCTTGAAAACAACCTTGTTTTCTTTCAGATACCTGATAACTCCTTGACCAGGTGACTGCCCGTGCATACCTGGATACTGCAGCTCTGGCTACTAATGGAGAGCTAATCTGCTGATACTGTAATAGAGGCATTTGATCCTCAAACATCTTGCTGGCACCTCAACCTCCCAATTCCCCAAGGGACTGAAGACACTGTGTACACAGACCCATTAGCATAAAGCAAGCCCTAATCAAACTTCACCGACACCGAAGATATGTTTCCAGCAGGATCACTAATCCGACCCCAGGAATATCCACTCAGGGTTGCAGCATGGATTTAATTGAGGACAGCACTCAGATGGGAGCTGACAATACTGATCACTCCATGAGGCCCGATGCAAAACAGCAAAACCAAATGTTTGCTAGAAATAATAGCAGCCTCTGGCCCCGTGATGTGGGGTCTTCTCTCTCAATTCACCAGCACACAACACCCCAAGTTAATATTAATCAAGAGGCACAAAGCCTTTGAATAGGCAAGAATTAGGTCCCTCTGTCTGTGCCAGTCAATCAACTGCTCCTACAATCCTATTTCTTTTGTTTCAAGCAAAAGAATGGTTTAGTGTCTTCAATATTTATTTGGGAATTAGAATTAATAGATTGATACAAAACCAGAGAGCCTCAGCAGTTTCTTGCAGCTTTATAAAAAAAGCCTGTGTTAAGACACCACCAAACCATCAATAATTACCTGAGAACAACCTCCCAAAGTTCTCTCATTACTGAGGCATAAACTCCTCATTAAGGACACCATCCCTCCCTCTGTTTTTTACTGCAAAAAATTCTAGAAGCAACAGAAATTGCTTCTTACTGCTATGTATCCAGCCAATTTAACTTAAACAACATTCTGAGAAACTCGAGGGGCGAACAACTGACTTCCGAGTTAATTTACCAATATGTTGCTGTTAATGCTGTGACAGATGAATAAAAAGGAAGGAAGATTTCCCGCTGGGAAAGGCAAGAGCAAGGCACTAAATGTACAAGAGAGCTAAGGTGGTGGTGAGATTTAGGGTCCTCCAGCAGAATTGAGGCGGGTACAGATCAAAAGAGACTTGGCCATAGAATTGCTGAGTCTCAAACAAGAAGCAGCCCTCAGAACATAACCACATTTCTAGAAAAGAAATTTTAAAAAAAAAGTTAACCCCCTCATTCAAACTCAGCCCCTGGGCACAGCAGTAACTGTCCCCCAGGAGGGACCAGCCTCAGCCCGTCAGTACCCAAAACCTAAATGCAACTCACTGGGACCCGACACCCAGCTCAGGCTTATCAAACCCTCATTACAGCGTGTTTTAGTTCAATTGCCCTATGGAGCCAGTCATTCCATTCTCTTTAATGGCCCTGGGAGCGTTCCAGTCTGCTTCACTCTCACTTTTAGTGAACAAAAGCAACACACAGTGTTTGCAGAAGCAAACATTATGCCAGCATTATTAGCTCTGTGCATTTATTCTTCATCTAAAATAATGCATGTACACTTACATGAAAACAAGAAGGCATTCCCAGGCTCCCAGCAATATGCTGTGTAGTTTAGCTATCAAAGCATAGTTTTTGGCAATAAAACTAGGTAACTGCTGAAAAACAGTTGTGATATTGTTAGCCATGCCTAAATATGAGATTGATGTGACAGACACTTGCACTTGCCCATTCACAAAGACAGGATCCATCTGTAAAATCCAAGGTCTGGATTCTGACTGGATGCACCTAAGTCTCAGAGAAAACTTAGTAAGTTTGGGCTTTTTTGCCTCCAGCACTGAAGTCTCAATGTTGCCCAGCCCCACCTGCAAATACAAGTATTTCTTTTTTCCTCTACCTTTTGCTAGAATTTTTTAATTGAACAAGAGATTTAAGAACCGTAAACAAACGCTAGAGCCAGCTGACAGCCAAATGAAGTATGAAAGGCAAATTTCTCCTCCAACCACGTTACTCTAACACTGCTCTGAGCAGACAAAACCCACTCTGAAATGTGAATGCTTCTCTTTCCAGCAGCTTTCACCTGTTCCACCAGCTGGGAGGGCTCTGTGGGCCCATTCATCACAGCTTCCATTCTCTTTCCATCTTGAAAAAGCAGGCTTTTCCAGGAGGAGGGTGGGAAAGAAACTGAGACATATGAGCTTTGTAACAAGAAATCCAAATATTGTATTGAGCCCTTTACCAGTGACCCACACCTCTAGCACAGAAACCTCTCTTGCATGTGGGGTCAAGAGCAGTGACTTTCTTCACTTGAAACATGGGAAATAAGCCAACACATTTGTGGGAAATCCTCTCCTAAGGCAGCTGGAGATGAACTTTCACTCTGGTTAAGGAAAACAGTTACTGCAAAGCAGTCAAACTTATTTTTCCCATTGTTACAGCTTTATGGGACTGAAGGGAAGGGGATGGCCAGCATGGACAGCACTCAAGGCTAATTTCTTCCAGGAGTCCATGTCAGCTGCCAGTTCCCCATTGACTTTCAGTGGAAGTGGCAATTTCAGGTTTTTTTAAAAAAAGCCCCCAACCACAGCAAGCCAATGTACCTAACCCAGACCACCACCACAAAAGCTCTTACACCTAATGGCTCTGTAAAAGCACCAGCTCAGGTGAGGAGACAACTCTCCCCTCAAGGAAAGTTCAAAGAGGATGTAGGACATTCCATGAGCAGAATTGACTCTGAATATGTTTTCAGGAAAAATAACTCTGATCCAGCACGTAAGACAAGCTGGCTCAGTGTGACTACAGCACATTTGGTCTCTATAGAAACCTACAGCCATGAATTGTGAAATTCTATAGACATGCACACAAAGCATCTCCCATCTGCAATGACCCTCTTTCTGGTACATAAGATGTGAGTTGTCAAGAGTACATGGAAATGTTGAAGAGGAATCTCTATGCCTGGGAAAGGAAGAGAGAAATGAGAGATAGATAAGAGACACTTGACTTTCTACAAAAGAATATGAACAGAACATTGGGGAAAAGAGAAAGGAGAAATCAAAGCAACTCTGTGTATTCCAGAGTAAGAATAAAGGGAAGTACCTCTACTTACACCCGTGTATAGACAAGATTGATAAACTTATGGGAGGGGAAGAGGATCAAAGCGTGAAGCTTTTAAAAATTCCTTTGCATCTAATAGCTCTGACATATCTTCCGTACAGCTGGAGAACAGGCACCTTCTCTTAACACGCCATCTGAAAGATATAATCCTGGTTTGGGGTCTTTCTGAGCCAGCCCCAAGCTCCCAGAGCCAAGGAACATCTCAGAGGCAACAGACTGGGCATTGCTGCAGTTTAATTCTGTGCTTTGTTAGATTTATGGTTCTCTTTTGCAACTATATTTCAAGCTTTCGAGATTTCTATCAATCCCCCAAGGTAGCAAATTAATATAGATCAGTGTTGCAGCTCTGTATTTTGTAACCCAAACCACTCTGATTTTCTTCCATCAAGCTCCAGAAAATAGAGAAGTCTTCTTTGGCTTTTCTGGCAAGAGGCAGGTAAGTGCAGAGGCAGGGAGTAAGGCAGAAGTTCAGGGGCATGTACTGAATTTTTGTGGAGTCAGGAGAACCTTGTCAGCCTCCCAGGAAGCACTTTCAATGCACAGACACAGGTCATAGAGCTCATAGTTTCTGCAGGGCTTCTCAAACACCTCCCACAGAGACTCCTTCACGCAACTTTAAGATCTCATATGAAGTCTAGTGGCCCAGATCTGATTAATCCCAGGAAACATAATGAAATCCAGTTTCCACGGCCATCCGCCATGATTCTTTGGCTGCAGGCACCCCCAAAATTCATGTCAGTGCTTGCTGTGGTTAGGGTTTCAGTGATGTGGACGCTTGGCTCTGGAATAGAATTAAACCACTTTGACAGAAAAAAAGAGTATTTTCTCTCGCAGTTTTCCCCTACCAAAGGCTGAATCCCATGACTGTGCTGTGGCTGGGCCACACAGCCAACACAGATGCTGCTGCTCTCAGAGAAGGGCACATAGGCGAGTAAACAGGATTTTGGGATGCACACTTTGCTCACAGATTATATTTGGAAAGGAGAGGAGCAAGAGGCAGCTGGCCAGACTGTTGGAGAGATTTGCAGGAGGAAGAGCAGGTACAGGCCATGCAGGGACACAGCAGTAGCTCTTGAGCAGAACACTGAGCGAGAAGGTGTCAGAGATAAAACTACAAGCCCAACCACTGTTATTCACCCAGCCCACATTGTTTAAGTAGCCCCACTGGGCTCTGCTCTCACCTTCCAGGTAGGAGTGGCTCAGTGCTGTGATTGCTCCAGCAGCTCCACAATTTCCAAAAGCCTCCTGCACCATCCTGAGAGGCAGAGGAGCAGCAGCACAGCTGTCACACAGTACCAACCCACCATCACAAGACTCCTCCCCTTCTCCATGCCCACTTTTTTCCAGGAATAAAACTTAGAACTTCTCAAGCAAAGGTCAGACTCTGTTTGGAGCCCACACAGGGTACTTTGCTGCACATCCCCTGGTGACAGATGGCTGGAGCTGAACAAGGCACAAAGGCTCTCCAGCGAACAGGCGCTGCATTCAGCCCAGGGGTTGCCTTGACCCTGCCACTGACCGACCCTTTCATACCACAACACGTGCACCAACTGTGCCTGCCGAGATGCCACTACAAAGCCTTGGGGGGAAGAGAGGCCTCAGATCTTTTCCCTCATTTTGGTGTTTTTCATGTGATTAAAATCAACTGAAAGCAACTCCACGACACACTGCAATTATAAATCCAGACCGAAGCACCTTGAGAGAGTCACAACTGGGAGCTAAATAGGCACATCACTGGAGTTCAGGTTCGTTTCTCAATCACAGCTGAGGGCATGGAGAAACAAGGGGGAAATTCAGAAATACAGGGTCAGAGGAATAACTTTAAAATACACAGCCAAACCTATCAAACTTTTCCTTTGTCTATTTGTGCTTCCCTCTAGCAAACAAATAAAAGGATAATTCAGTATCTTACATTTGGGCACAAAATTAAGAAATCAGGCTAATATTAAAACCCACTCCCACAAAACTGCAATCCAAACATTTGTTAATCACACATAGGGCCACGTCCTCAGCAAGGGGAGCAGTACCTCTCCAATCCCTATAGTGCTGTATCACATGAAAGGACCTGGAACTCTGCCCACGACCTCGAGCAGCGATTGGCCCCTCAAACAAGACCTTGTAGATGTGCAAAAAGCCAAGTTAGAGCTGTGGCTTTTACAATACTGTTTGTGGAAAGAATTTAGAGTGGCAGAGGTTATACGTACACTAATGGTCACTGAAAGAAGAGAGCTCAGCTGAAAGAATCCATGAGCAAAGCATAGCCCCTGATGTGTAGTAAGGGAGCAGAGTCAGTGGCTCAGCAGCAAGTAGAGTCTGTGTGTGAACATCCTGTGCAGAGGTTGTGCCTGAATCACCATCCCAATGTGCCCAAGCGAAACAGAAACTGAGAGGTAAAAGGCTTTCCTGATCCTGCTAAATGTTATATATTTTGGGGACTGAAACACATAGCAAAGTAACCAGACATGTAGGAAGTGGCCTGAATTATAAGGACAAGAGGTTGACAGATCTAAAGAAGTAACCAGTGACCTTCTCAAATGAAAGTGTAATATAGTGAAAGTACAAGTTTTGACAGGATATACATCATCCTGATGTGCTTCCCCAGAAGCAACAAGAAAGCCTTTTTTAACAAAGTGAAATGAAAAACATGATGACATACAAAACTCCCATCTTGAATATTTACTAAATTATATATAATAAAAAAACAACCCACCAGCCAATAAGCCAGAAAAATGAAACCTAAGCAAAACACACCCTCAACTGCTTTTGAAGTGTTAATTATATTGATAATGGCAGACTGCGTAGCTTATGTATACACTGGATATAGATCAACAACAGCAAGGCATGTGTAGGTATATGAAGGTAAGTCATTATTCAAATCCTAGGGCTTCAAATGTTTCTGTTTAAACAAAGGCACTAATTTGAGGTAATCAGCACAGGCCAAATCACCTTAAGTGCTCAGTTCTTACTCCTACATCCTGACAGGCCAATAGCAATGGCTACAGGGCAGTGTTTAAGGCCATGGGGGAGGTTCCCATCTGCCTAATTACCAGCCCTTCCCATGTCAGTGTCTGTATAGGTACCTCTGTCAGCCCTTCGCATCAGGGGATCCATCTGTCTCCCACCCACTCCACAACTTGCCTGTTTTGTGCATGACTTGGGAGAGGGAGCCCATTTATTCACCCTGTTAGACTTGTTTTGATCGATCAACCTACGTACAGATGGGGAATTTCACATCCCATGGAACACTGGCTCCACTAGTCCACTGCCTGCAAGCCAGGCAATCACCTGGGTCAGCTCATGCCCCTGCACGGAGCTCTTACCTTCTTTTGAGCCAGTGGTGACAGCAGCTGTGGTGGTCCCTGATGCCCGTCCCACTGGGCTGGAGTGCTTCCCAGCTCTGCCTGGGATTTTAAGTCCACTTGGTTTCAGCATGGTTCCTGTCTCCTGTATCTCAGGCTCCTATTGCCAGTGTCTCAAGAGCTGTCCTGGGGTTATTGTTCAAGCTTCTCGATGGTGCACCTCTTCTTCCATTGTCACACACCTGGGAGAGAAGAGCACAATCACATAGAGAATGAGTGGGAGAGCATGGGCCAGGCTCTCAGAAAGCAGTGCCCAGCTCTGTCCTCACAGCCCTAGAAGAGTCAGAACCTTTCCTTTCTTCTCCTATAAAACAAGGGTGATCATTTCCCTCATCTCCCATCTTCATGTTACATTTTTTTTCATCAATCTCAGAGTCCTGGGCCAAAGCTGAAACTTCCCAGAGCCATTAAACAAGAATTTAAACACAGTCTGGGATCTGAGTAACTGAAATGGTTTTGACTGGTTTTAAATTCTAAAGCCTCAGTTCAGCACTTGCCAAGCCCCAGCTGAGCTGTCAGAACCCTGACGAAACGCACCACCTTTGATGCACAGCCCCGAGCCTCACCAGCCTTCAAGAGCAGCCTCTCCAAACTGGCAGGGGAAGGAAGGATGAAGCCAGTGTCTGAGATGGGACCTTCAGCTCCTTTCCTTAAAGACAAATCCAGAAACTTATCACAGAAAAAAGGGCATTTGATCCTATGGATTTACAAGAAAATTTGAAAAAACCCCCAAAGCTTCCTGAAACTTAAGCATAACTCTACCAACTATTCATTAGAGAAGTCACAACCCTTCCTTATGTCATTCCCTTCCCAGTAGGCACATGGAATAAAACCTCCAAATTCCTTGCAAGGACGTTGCATCAACAAGCACAGTTTTATGACAAAAAAAGGAAAAATAAAGGAAATGACTAAGTTGCTTGAAAAAAAAAGCAATAACATTCCTAATGGATGAAGAAAAATAATCAAAAAATTGAGCCTATCAGCCAAAAGGAAGCTGAGGCTGGGAGCCAGCAGGCTAGGATGTGGAGGAAAAAAGGTGGCAGCAGAGTAAGCCAGGGACAATGCCAATCTAACGGCAGAGAGAACTACAAGGAGAGCAATCCAAGGGACCAGCGAGAAACTGGGGACACACAGACCTGCTTCCTGGGCAAAGGAAGGAGGCAGCACCCCTGAGAATCAGTGCAGCTAAGATTTACAGATGCTGCAAGGAGGGAATTGCAATAATGGGATGGCAAGTGATTAAGGCATGAGTAAGGACTTCAACACAGGCCGGGTCAGAGCGAGCAGAGGGCTGGCAGGGCTCCAGGGAAAGCTGTGAGCAGACACAGAGGAAGGGAAAACCGCAAGGAGAATTCCAAAACTGTATTCCTGAGGGCCCACAAATATCTAAAACACCAAAGAGCAGTAAGAGTCAGTCATCCTACATCAGCTTAAAGAAACAAAGAAAGGAGGGATCAGCAGAGACATCCTGGGGAGGGAGCCTGAGCAAAAAACTGAGGGATTCAAGGCCTTTTCCCCATGTGCCCACGGAGGTGTTCAGTACCTGGGGTGGATTCAGACACCTGCAGACATTCACCTCACACAGAAGTCAGGGCTGGTTACGAGAGGCAGGATGCTCCAATCACATCACCCACAGCAGAAATGACAGACAAGAGCAAGAAACTCTTCTTAAGGAACAGAAAAACCAGCCTTCCTGCAACAGAGCCGTCAAGGAACAGCTGTCAGAGCTGGACAGCAGGCTGCAGCTTCGAGCTCTGTTTAGCATAAAATAGGGAGACAAGGAACTGAATCTGGAGGTGAGAAATACTGATCAGCCGGGTTCCTTTTATCTGCCAAGCCATCAGATGTGGCATCTCCCACCCACTCCATCTCATATGACACATTTTGCCCAGGGCTGGCTTTGATTTTACAGACCACTTCTGCTGGCAGGTGATGTGCTCTACCTGGAGATCTTAATCCATCACCTTCAGCCTGAAAGTCTGCCCTCTTCACAACATACCTTACTCCTGAATTTACTCATCATTTGGTCCTACGTTTTGGTTATGAGGTTTGATGTTGTACTCAGGATTAAGCAACTGAGGGATGCTGGTGCTTCCACACAGCTGGTTGAATTAACCAGGAATGTGGATGGGAAGATAAAAAGACACGGGGAAGGAAAAAACAGTAGTAGAGAAGAATTTAAGCAGGAAAGGGTGCCAGAAGAATAAAAAGATTTTACAGTTTTTCAGTCTTCTGTTAGAGAGAGTCTCTGGATCCTTAACTTTGCAGCCAGAACCATGTGAACTTTAGGGAACAGTGAATTTAGTGCATTCCTCTATTTTGCTGCTCATCTTTGAGGAGACAGGAACTTCAGCTCATTCTCTCTCCACACCTCATTATCCCTGAAGATCAGCTGCCCACTCCCATCACAGGATATTGTGATTTTCTGCTGCTTCTCAGCACAACTGGATATTTTTACACTGGAGAGAGAAACAAGAAGAAGTGTATTCCCACCACATAAAGCTTTCTGCCAGAAACCTTTACACAAACACATTTGTTTTCAACACACTAATGCTAAAAACAAATGAACTCCACAGGCTGCTAATCATGCTCCCCTTGGAACAGATAGCTGCTTTTATCCTGACATACAACCACACAACCAGTTCACGGCCACACTCAGTGGGGTCGCATACAACAGAGTCAAAACCTTCTCAAGTGTCACTGGGAATCATAGCAGATCCCCTGCCTGGCTGTGCCCATTGCACGTCAGCTTATGGGGAGGGTCTGACAGGAGGAAACTCATCCATCTAAAGTGTCACCGTCACAAGCTGCAGGCTGACCAGAGCCAGGGACGGCTGCCTCAGCACATCCCTGCACATTCATCATCACACAGGGAAATTAGAATGAACTGGAATAAATTTTACTATAAAAGCAGTTTGTCAGTAAAACACAGATAAAAATAAATGTCTGGGACACTTTTAAAGAAGTCTGTGCCTACTGCAAGGGACAGACACTCCTTCTCTGTCACCAGTTTCTCCCCCACTTCAACACAAATACATATGAGTAGATTTTTAGGAAGCTCTGAGCACGGAGCTCTTCCAAATGACGCCATTAGGCCATCTTCACCACCCGGAGCAACGCTGCCTGAGCCATCCAAGTTCCACATTAGCTCCTGACCGAGTGATGCAGCTTTTATGCTGCAGAAATACCCTTGGCCTGGGACACAGGCCAGCATCTCCACAGGGCACTGCCCCGCACCATTAGCGATAACAACACGCTCTGAGCTCCCGTACAGAACCCTCAGCTTACCAACGGGCTCTCTTAGCAGAGCCCTCCTGAAAAACCTGTTTCCAGCTCTTCTGAAAAATCTGGTTCCGGCAGTAGAGGCTTAACACAGGCAAAGACATGGTGTAAGAAACACACGAGCCATCTCTCTTCCCTGATACCGAAATCAGCTGGAATAGTCTTTAAGCTCTATCCAGCAACTTCAGGGGAACTGAAAATTTCTATTCTCTGTGTTATTTATCATTCCTATTCCCCATATTACCTGCGCAAGCCGTAAGCTTTGCCTTCCTGCAAAACGTCATGGAAATGTGACTTCCTTCAGACACACTGTAAAGAAAACTCCATCCGCTCCTGTGGATACTCCAGTGCCACCGGCTCTGCTTATTTTGGTTTTATTTCTTTTACAAGATATGACAGACAATAAGCATTTTCTAGATCTCTGCTAGATTCTTCCTGCAATCTTTCCATACTGGGATGAATGGTTCTGTCTGTTCCCACAACCAAGAAAAGCATCCCAGGAATGCACAATATGAAAGCCTGCTTCAAATGACCAAAATATTCTCTTCCCCATTTTTCCATCAGAAAAGGGGACAGCTGAATGTGAGTCACATAGGCTCAGATTCAGAAAGGGGAACTGTTC
This sequence comes from Mohoua ochrocephala, assembly GCA_013398855.1. Classification (NCBI taxonomy): domain Eukaryota; kingdom Metazoa; phylum Chordata; class Aves; order Passeriformes; family Acanthizidae; genus Mohoua; species Mohoua ochrocephala. The sequence continues at coordinate 33,823 of VZTA01023986.1, read as the reverse complement.
TCCTAACTAAGTACAGATGTACAACCAAAAAATACCTTTCACCAGGAGCAATATATCTGGTTATGCCTAGCCAGCAACATGGATAATTGCATCAGAGCAGCACACATTGAAAACAAACAATTGGATGTGCTTAGAGTAAATTATTTCATAAATATGGTAGAGAAATAACACAAACCAAGGAAAAAGTCTTTGGCAATACAGCTTATCCGCTTCATCCATCCCTCTTACCCTCAGGAAGGCACACGAGTACTTGCTTGCCTCATGGAATAACATCCTCTTCAGGACTGGCATAAGTAACAAAGCAGACTCCTGGACCCAGCATACTCCCCCAGAGGAAAGCCCTCATGGGCATTCACAAAATAAGGATCTCTTCACCTCGACATACTGAGTGCAACAACTGCAAGACATAGGAACAGTTTACCAGACACCAGACTGAGTTGGCCTCAATCCCATCCTGTGCCTGGTGCTTCCTTCTGGCTGGATCTGAACGTAAGAAGTGTTTACCCAATACAACACCCTGGGCAAAGCACAGGGATTTCACTATGAGAGCAGACCCATGCAGAATTCCAACCACCTGTATCTGAATACTGCTGTAACAGCTGGGTCTAGATTTAGGTTTCTAATTTTCTAAATTTGAAAATTCACATGAAAGAAATTAAATTTGAATTTTTCAGTCTGAGATGCATATACCTTTTCAGGGCTAGGACCCATAGGAAAAGAAGGTAAAGAACAGCATTTATTTATCAGATTGAGGGAAATCAACATTATCATGTTGTCCAAAAGGTTAATGATAACAACAATGCAGAGAAGCAGGACAACACTTTTTTTAAAAAAATAATTTTTACTTATGCAAATAATCAATGACTTCAGAGACAACTATTTGGATAGGAAAAGGTTAGCACAATAAAGTCTCTGTTTTTACCTATTCCCATCTAAGACAACTTTTTGAGAATCAATTGCTTGTGCCATTATTTAAACACTATTCCATCTTTCGTCATGTTCATATTACAGATGAGGAGCACCAGGGTTTGGGATGCAGCACATTTGCAAGTGGAATTTCAGCCCTTTTCAGGGCTATCACATGGCTCAATCTGCACAAAGACTCTTGCATTAGCCTCCAAGAGGTTTCTGGGTTTCATCTCCTGATCTCTGCCATTCTCTTCACCATCACTGGGTTTCATCCCCTGACTTCTGTCAGGGCCTCTGGGACTCCGGACAAGAGCAAACCTACCTTAGAATAGCCCAAAAGCCAGCCCTGCTTCCCCTCTGAAAACACGACTACTGAGGGCAGAAACCTTCAGCATCAAGCACTGTAAATGTTCAAAACAGCGTGTGAAGCTCAACATCTCCCTGAAAATAAAATGCTAGAGAAGAATTTGATCCCCTGATCACTGGAGGAGCTCTGCACTCACATCAATAAGCACACAGAATAAAGGCAAAAAGCTTTCAGAGCCAAATGTGGTATTCCTTCAGTAGGCCTTATAAAACCTTTACTGGTCTAAAACCTTTACTGAAAGATACTGATTTTTTTTTTTTTTTAAAGTTAGGTGAAGTTATTTCATTTCTTGTTTCTGAGCATTTGGTTGCATCCACTCCATATTTCCAAGCTTTTCTGCACCTTCCCCACTCCCAGGAAAATGAGTTTTTTCAGGCAGCAAAGCCCTATTTCCTGGAGTTCTTACTCCTGGATATATTAATGCCAAGTGTCCCATCCCAGGGACAAGGGCAAGTAAAGATTTGGTGCCCCAGGCTCACAACCTCACGACACTGACCAAGCTGCAAAGATGGGTTAGGGATTTCAAGAATAGAATTTTGCCTTGAAATCCAAATCCAAGGGCCAGACTTGAAGCGCTCAGTCTTGTGTGAAAGGGACAGGAAATGAATCCGATCAGAGACAGGATCTGATAACGCCAAACTGCAGCTTTGCTAATAGAGACAGATTATGCTGAGAAGAAAAGGCAATTTTATCTTTTAATTCCTTAAGATGCTCCATCCAATCCAAGGTAATTGTGCCATCGCCTTCTCACTTCTCTGATTAGTTACTCCTTCTGACAAGCCACCAGAAACCCATTTCTGAAGCACGTGGCAGATTAGGAGTAAATCTTTGCACTTAATTGAAGTACAGAGGAAATGAGAGACGCTCATTTTTAATTAAGGTCAGACTCCTCTTCGAAGAAAACCTTTCCTTCTCCCATAGAGAGAGTACTGCAGAATGGAGACAGTACTGCAGGAATGAAAGGAGCATACTGCTTCCAGTTATGTGTAGGGAAAACCAGGGAATCCTGGTACCCTCTGTCAGCCATCGGGTTCTTTCTCTCTTGCAGTTGGATAATTCAAATAGGTTTTCAGCCATAAAGCTCTGTTGTGACTACATAGTTTCCCTGACAAGTGTGAAGTGTTGTTAACCTCTAGAGAAGCCCGTGTTTGGTCTTCTTGCTCACTCAAGTTTCGTAATAATTAGCACAGAATGCCAAGAGAAAGACTAGAGAACTTTTATTTAAAAGCTCAGGTATTTTTTAAACTAATTCTAACCTCTATGATAGACTAAACATCCTGTGATGTACTTCTAAAACAAGACTTCTTAAAGGAAGAACGTGTAAAACCCTCCTATTGCGCTCTAAAAACCACAATGCAAATCCTGAGGCAAAGTGCAGAGAGAAAAAGCCAAAGTACATTCAAGGAAGTCATCACATAACCTGTGGAGTAATTATGGGCTGATGAGCTCGTGCTCCTCACGCTGGCAAAATGCCTACTGAGGGCTAACACAGTAGATAGCAACAATTCTGTATTAATTGCAAGGCAAAACTATCTCTAATTTGCGGGGGAAATCCTGTGGATGGTCTTGGTTCTGCATGAGCTTCTGCTCCCTAGAGTTCAGCCCTGGGGGCAGGGGACAGTGTCCCTGCAGAGATTTATAGGGGCATGACCCCAAAGTTGCAGGCTTACACGGGAAGGGAACAGAACGTACACAGAGGTTTCACAACTGCTGTCCTGCAGATCAGTACAGACTTGATTCACGGCCACTCTATTCCATTAGAGATTTCTCTACAATTCACGAGGCTTTGATAAAATCCAAGAAATCTATTCACAGAAAGTCTTATTTGTCAAAAACAGCATCTGGAAGAGAAACACGAGGAGAGGGAGCAGAGTGCAGGAAACACAGTGATACATGACATATATATTCCATTATAATGGCTTGGTATTTTTCTACTGGAGAAACAATTTCTTTAATTAAATATGAGCTATACAAGAACCCAGACATGCTATGCATGCTGTGCAGAGCTGCAGAAGGATCTGAACTTTTGGAATTTCCTAGCTTTTAACTGCTGATTTAGCACAGCACCGAAGTTCACCCTGGCACTTAATTGGTTACTAACTGGAGCTCAGATTAATACATATATTTTAATTTGTGCACTTCTATAATCTGTCCTGAACTTTGATTATGAAACAAAACCAGGACCTGGGTCCCTTCTGCCCTGATTTCCCCCCCTTTTTACAAGGTAGGCTCTGCAGACCAGTCTGTCTGATGGCACTGCAGTCGTACCACTTTAAACTTGCAGATGATTTGGTTAAAAGCAAAGAAAATAAGAGTTAGATGCAACAAGTTTCTGGTGCACCTTGGGACACGCTGGACTTGCCCCTAAAGTCCTCACGGTGCTCCACTAACGCTGTCCAGTGTCTACACAAACACTCAGGTGTGGAAAAGGCACCACATTAATGCAATTCCTTTTGCGATGGAGACCTGCTCATCCCAGCAGGAACCAGACAGAAGCCTTGCCCTGGGCCACTGCCACTGCAAGGTGCAACATCTGCTACAGAATCTCCTCAGAACAACCCCCATGCAAACAGTGTCACACCAGGGGAAACCTGACCCTGCCTCTCTGCAAGCTGCCAAAACCTCAGGCAGGGATGTGGGATAGGAATACCCAACCCTGCCCCTGCTGCAGCCCCTTTCCATTAGTTATGAAACCACTGTACAAGATATTTCATTCCCAGCAGTTTCAGCCTCCGCTGCCCAAGAAACTCCCCACCAGTTGCCAGTCCAGATTTATCCAAGCCAACCTTCTACCCACGTACCTCCTGTGCCCTTTGCACGACTCTGACACCCTCCCATTGTGCCCAGCTCCCAGGAGACAGCTTTGCCCTTTGTCTGGCTTTTCTGTGCCATTCTGAGCAAGCAGTGCTCTCCTTTGAGAAGTCCTGAGATACGAGACTCACCAGTTCCCGGGTCATCTCAGCTGACCTTCTCCAAACCTCCTCACTTGAATTCAGTCTGTTCTAGACATGGGCAGCCTGAAGTGCATGCTGCATCCCAGGCAACGTCCACCAGGCCAGGGACAAACTTTATGCCAAATCCTATGAGCTAACATCATCTCATTCCTCCAAACAAAGCAACTGTTCCCTAAAGTTTAAAGAATAACTAACCCATCTTCACACTCTGGGTGTTAAGATACAACAGGAGGGAAGCTAAAACAGAAATACAGACTATGGTAGAACCAGTTGGGTTGGAAGGGACCTTTAAAGATCATCTAATCCAACCTCCAATCACCCCATAGCTAAGATACAGCACTGACAGCCAGGACTCTTGCTTCCTTCTTCCACAGAGGTCACTAAATGTCCTTGCTACATACCGAGGGATGGTAACAGTACCAACCTGTGAACTGAGTGGGGGCAGACCAGGAGGTTACACCACTGATACCTTTTGAAAGATCTGAGGTCACCAAACCAAAGAAACTCAAGGGGAGCAAACCCACTCTCCCTCTGGGACACCAAGTGCAAACCCCATCCCCTCTACCCACACAAGCATCCTGCTTCCTGTTGCTGTACTGATGGCAACAGAGCAATGCTGGACACATTTGTTCCCTGAAGCACCCTCCTCCTCCTCCCTGCTGATTCACCAGGCCGAACTCAGCCTCCCACTTGAGCAGATGACCTCTGGGCTATGTGCATTAATTGCTGCTTTCTCCTGAGCCTCTCCACAAACACTGCCAGCCCTCACTCACACTGACATATCCACACAGCTCCCACCACAACTAGTGGCACGGACAAGGAGAACAGTAATCTGGAGAGTTTGCTTTCAGTCAGTATGTGTTAACCATGGAGTTTCTTAATTTACCACCTGTAACCTCACTCATCTCACACACTCCTCACACAACAGGAGTTTGGATAGCTCATGGACCTGAAAGTACAAGAAGGAAGATGTCTTATTATTACGCCCCTATCATATTCAAATTACATCCCTATCAATGACCAAAATCATCATTTTCCAAGTTATAATGTTGACAGATAAGATCCAATTTGATATGTTATCTCCTCCTGCCACACAGATCCTTTTTCCTCACACCCTGCCTTGCAAAAGCCAATGTTTACTTTGGATTGCACCACATGGAGACAGGCAAGAAGATCCCAGCTCAAAGCCTCTGGGCACTAAGCCACACCAGCACCAGACGATGGCTCCCTAGTATGTAATACACGGGGAGGTTGGGGATTGCAGTTTCTAGGGAGTGAGAAGATAAAACCCCACCCTACGCAGTCAGATTGCACAGCAGGTGTGGAGACTGAACACACGCACCCCAGCAGGACCCGTTGGGCTGGCAGGAGCAGGAGAGGCTGCCACATCTGGGCCAGGCTGTCAATCTCAGCCTCCTCCCACAGCAGCACACACCCTGCAGGAGCTGAACTGCTCCATAGCCTGGTTTCAACCAGCACCTCTATCCAAACACTGCCATGCCATTGGGAAGCACATATAGCAGTCCATGATGTGTAGATGCCGGCAGCCAAAAGGAAAGGGTCTGGACAGACAGATCAGTGCTAAAAATAGGATTTAATGGTTCCTATCTCTGGAGGTTAAGAGCGATGAACTCAGCCTGCAAGCAGGTAGGCAGGACAGATGGATCAGCCCACCATACTCCTGGAGTACCACAGCACTCTGTGTTCCAGCTGGAGCTTCAGAGTCACCACGTGTCCCTGGCTGCTCCTTCACTTCTCACAGAAGCAGGCTGTTTCTATACCACTAATGCAGGCAAAGCCACAATCATGATTTTGTACAGAGATCAAGATATAATCTCATCTACCTAAGCAAGTACAGGGCCCTTACAAAAAGCAGCCTCCAACATCACAATGCAGAACGGTGGCACAACATCTCTAACACAAACTGATCATGTTTCAACCAAAAAGGAAGAGAAAAAACTGAATTGTCACTTCTAACAATGGCAATCAAAGTTGCCGGCACCCTAAGGCAGAGTGTATCATAGCACTCCATAAACCTGAATCATATGATCACCAAAAAGTACCATTTGACTTTGACATTTCCATGTAAGTGCGCTGGAAGTGCTCCTACACCTTCCTGGCACCTAGCCAATAGGCTTTGGAGAGATTCAGAGAGAAAAAGGGGAAAAGTGCTTACAGATGCTTCAGAGACATCAAGATTAAGCTTGCAGGAGGCATTGACTTGTCAGTATTGTTTACTAGAAATATACATAAATATATGTACACATATAAACAAAGTTTTCCTATGGATGAGACTCAGCAAGTTCAAAAAGCTACTGCACAGACCCCAGTAAAAGCCCACATAAACAGACACATAAAAGATGAACAGTGAAAGGCAAAACATCCGCTTCCTCTGTCTCACCAGCGTATTCCACACAAGCCTGCCTTTTTGTGCCATATTATCCATCATTAAATCCCCATTAGGGATGGCTGGTGGATGGGTCATCAGCTGAACATGCCAAACTTACCAGGTGGGAAACAAAAGTCCAGAGGGAAGGAAAAAAAAAAAAGAAAAAAGGCACTTTTCCAAGGTTGCAGACTGACCTGCTCCAATTTGCATAGTAAGGATTTCAGTTATAAAACAAATAGCTAAATGCTAAATATAGCCAAGGAGGAGGCTTTAATCACCAGGGCCAACTTCATGCTGACAGGAGCCACTGAGGTAGCACAGCACACGATATACGACAGCCAAATATGAGGCTAAAAAGCCCATTAAACACAAGTGGAGAGGCCTCTTTTTCTAGGGAGGTTTGTTCCGCAGCCAGGACAGTCCCTGCATCCAGGGGAGGCACTTGCAGGTCATGAATGGGAGTGTTTGCAAAGGATGGGAAAGTGCTGTTTGTTTCAACAGGCAGCTGCTTTTTGTGCCTGTCAGGCTACGGAAAAGTTTCCAGTACTAATTACAGGACACAAAAGTTGTCAGAGCATGATGCAACAGATAAATAGGGGGGGGATATGCCAAAGGAAGAAAAAGAACAGATCAGCCGGAGAGATCCTTTGTCAGTGACTATGCCAGAAGCTGGTGCCTCAGGCTGGACCCTCCCGGCCCCACCAGAGGATGTGCTGCAAAAGAAGTTCATGCTGCAAAAGAAATTGTGTTGGCTTTTGTCAGTGAAACACCTTTGTCCTTTGTACAGAAACAGGCAGATAGACAAAGTGACAATAACAACAAAACAAAGGGGAAGACATGCACTACAGAAAGGGTTCAAACGGAGCCAGACTGCCCAGGGAATCTGTACAAATTCCTTCATTGCTACATTATTCTATCAAAAATAAAAAAGGTCAAACTTCTGTTCTGAATGACAGGTGAAGACAGATCCAACCTGGAACAGACAGATGGATCAGATGATTTTTTGAAGTTTCTGTGAAGTCTTTCCAGTGCAACCAATATCCACGTGGTCTTTACCACACTATGCAAGTTATTCAGTAAAATAAAATAGAATTAATTTCGACCAAGAGCTCTGGCACAGGCAATACAATTTAATTTGCATTACCTTTCTAAAGGAAGCATGTGTGAAAGCACGGGAAAGGGATTTATAAGGACCAAAAAGGGATTTAAAAGTTCCAAGATCCACATACCCAACTTCCCCAGAGAATTTCATTCACAAACCTCAAAGGAGGTCAGAATTACAACACCCATTTTGTACCTAGGAGAAACAGATAGAAAGAAAAGATTTTTCTCAAGACTACTGAAAAAACAGTGGCAGAGATGGCACCACTATTTCCCTGAATATCCAACCCATCAAAGCACTTGGGAAGTCCTTCTGGAGTGTTTATTTTATAGACACAGAGTATAAATATTTTCAAAAACAATAATTTGGCTTTCCCAGGCACAAACGGAGTTATCAAGGGAGTCAACAGCAGAGTCCAGAGCATAAACTCTCAAAATAAACCAAAGTTTAGATTCCCTTTGCGCTTCAGCAGACTAGGATGGAGAGATGGAGACTCCACGACTGGCTCAGAACCTGCAACATGGAATTTTGCCAGTCTGTGCCACATTCCTCTGCAACTATGCAGGTGAGTAAACATTAGCTCAATAAAAATATATCACTGAAAGGAAGGTATCACTTCATTTCAGCGCCAATTCAAGTCAGTATCATATATTACTCCATCTTTCTGAAGTTTAAAAAAAAAAAAAAAAGACAAAGCTTGGCTTTATTTCTTCACAGATCTTTCTTTGCTTATGCTGCATCTGAATGAACCATGGCTGTTTTATAGACACAGTTTCACTTATTTAGAATGGGACAATAAAAACTGTACTGCTGTATGGGAATGATTTCCAAAAAGTCTGATGCAGAAACATTGTGAGTTTGTTGTAGGTTTTATTTAAAAGGGGTTTCAACAGGATCTTTTTTTCGGGAATAGCAGAAAGTATCGGTCACATGCAATGAAGTAATTTTTCCACAACAAGAGCTACTGCACAATCATATAAGAGCAAGAAATTAAATCCAGCTCTGAGGGAAGTGAATTTGCTTTGTCCTGTTTAGCATCAACACTCAACAGAGCACACAGGCTGCTCTCAGCAGAGCAGGGAAAGGCTCCAAGAGCACGGGGGTGCTGCAGAAAGAGACTTTGTACAAGGATGCACTGAGAATTCTGTGTGTCTCCATCAGTGTCAGCCACGGAGACAAGAGCTCCCACGCGGGACAGGAAGGACCCACACGGAGAAGACAAGAATAGAGTAGGACACAAGAAAGACCAAGCCCAATTCCTTACTCTAACCTAGGCTTCTGGAGTGAGCGTGGACAGTTTGTCTTTGTTCAGTACCTTAATGTGGATGTTTTAGAAAACCGACCAGTAAAACAAAGCCCAAGTTCTGCTGGAGTCTGACATCACCAGTACTATCAGCCAAGGTGCTCTCCCTGGCTAACAAGACCTGAAATTCTACCATAAATACCACAAGAACAGTGATAAAAGAACAGCCAGAGATTGATTAATGGGGGCATTTAACTCAGCAACAGAGGAAAAAATAATGCTCTCAACCCATGTCAGCAAATTCCTTGGTCATTCTTATGCTCAGAGCCCTTGGGAGATGGAGAGGAAAAGAGTCACAAAGTATTTATAAAAGGCATCCATGAAAAAATAGATCTCTCTTAAATATCTACAGCTATCTCTATAGGTAAGTGCACACCAGCGTCTAACGTAGGCTAGCAACAAGTCACATTCAGGTCTAGCTACCCAAACCTGGGCTTTCCCAGAGCTTTAAAAGTATCTAAACCTTGCCATGCATTGTGTACTCTCTGCAGAGTGGTACCAACACCATGTACCTGGAGTACGGGACTTGCTTTATATATTGTCTCCTGTCCCCACTAGAATGATGACACCCTCTCAAAAAAAAAAAATTAATTTCCCCAAGTTTCATAGGCAGAGGCAGCATTTTGATAAATAAAGCCAACAACCTCAATCAGGAGGTAGAACCCATGCCTTGACCCATTTTAACTACCCAGTAACACAAGAGAAGAATTGGCCTGGATGTCCCTACAGAGCCATACCCCTTGGTACCAGAAAACCCCCCTCTGGGTTCTTCATCACTTCTTCTGCCAAACCAAAAAGCATAAGTGGGGAGTAAGAGGAAACACACCAGGAGCTGCTCCTTGCTGGAGCAGATTATGGCAGCCTCCAAGGCCAGACGAGCAAATACCAACCCTTGGCCTCAGTAGATAATCCCATCCATACTGATCCTACAAGCATCTCCTGAAACACATGAGGTTTCCCCTAATTGAAGGCAGCCCCACACAAGTGTTCCCGAGATGATAGGCTCCAGCACAGCTTCTCCCTGCTGTGCTGCAGTGGCTGGTGCTAATGTTGTCACTTGTGCCATGTCTCAGAGCTGAGCCTTTGAAGTCCTGTACTCCCAGGGATTTCTGGCAGGCAGTGACAACTTTCATGAGAACACAGCTGTTTGATGCAGACTCCCTCCTTCCCAATCCCTGGCAGGCTCTAACAGCAGGCAGGTAATTTCTTAAAATGCCGTATCTCAGACCCAACTTTAAGATCAGGAGCTGCACTATGTTCAAAACCATCGCCACCCCGGCAATGACAGACCTGTGCTGATTAATGGGGCTCTCTTAGAGCACTGATGGGGAGAGGAATGCTGTTAGCAGGCAGCTGGGCAGAGGCTAAGGCCAACAAGCCTGGCCAGGCACCCTAAATTTATCTCTGTCCACACGCAGACCAATTCTTGAGTTGCAAGTCACCCTCGAAGAAACACTTCTAACCAGCAGTAATGGATGGACTGGTAAAAAACTTGACATCCATTCCAGCAGGATGAGTTTCTGAGACAAGGTTTGTAGGCCTGTGAGACCGATGCTCAACAGAGCAGCAAATAACACTCGGTGCTGACACAGTGCTTTGTCTCCCAGCACTTCCAAAACGCCACTGCAGCTTGCCTAGATACTGTGGAGATAACAACTCATGCCTTTGCCTCCATCACTGGATGCTGCCCCAAACACCCTTTGCTGTTTCGTGTCAGGAGATGCAAGAGGCAGAGCCTTCTTCCATCTGCCTGGCTGCTCATAACCTAAGCACTGTGCCCATGGCAGCAGCTCAAGCTGGGCCTTCCTCAGAAGCACATCTCCTTGCAACAGACAAAAACCCCACATCAGATCCTGCAGGATGTGGTTAGTGTCGGTATCTGGATCGTTAAACAAGAAAAACCGAGCGAGGAGACTGAGCCCAGCAAGCAGTCAAGCTTCCCAAAGACAAAAGACAGTTTTCCTCCCATTTCGAACCCAAAACTCGCTCGGCACCGAGCCGTGGATGCTGACACCCACTCCCACCTCCATCTCCACGGCATCAGGCCGCCGCCTCCCTGGCCGCTCCAACCGCGCGTTTGCCGTGACCCAGGAGTAGCAGCGAGCGCCCACCCCGCACCCTGCCTGGGGTTGTCGGTGGGTGCGCGCCCCCGGCAGCCCCTCACCCCCCCCTGAAGCCCCTCCCGTCGCC
>VZTA01023986.1:0-17358 GCA_013398855.1 Mohoua ochrocephala | reverse complement strand
GCGGGGCGCCGGGAAGGAGAAGCCGCTGCTGCCGCCCCGGCCCTTCTGCCCACGGCACGGCTGGCTGGGGGCGACCAGGCAGGCAAGGCTTGCTGTGGGCCGCACCGAGATGGTGGCAGCCTCAGCGCCTCGCTGTGCGCTGCGCTGGGAAGGCCCTGATGGCGGTGCCTTGCCACCCCTGGAATAAACTGCATGCATGCTGTTTTGATTTTCTTCTTAAATATGTCATCACAGAGGCGTTACCAACCTCTCTAATTGGGCCAGCAGCATGTCCATCTAAAGAGCCATCAGAGATTGGCTCTGTCTGACATGGTGGAAGCTTCTAGCAGCTTCTCACAGAAGCCACTTCTGCAGCCCCCCATGCCCGCTACCAAAAACAACAGGCCATGGCAAATCAACACAAGTCTTTAAATTAAAATTAAGATCTGGCATGGTTGCAGTGATTCAGCCAAGTGGCAACATGCTTCCAGGCATTTATCTGACCCAGAGCCACCACACAGCCTCCAATATCTGCAGATTCTGTTGTATCTAGATAGGTGAGAGAAACCTCTCATCTTCAGACATTTATATCCAAGCCAACTGTCTAGACTTTCTATGTAATGAGTGCAGAGGAACAGGCACTGGGGTGGAATTCCCCTCATCGTACTGCAGACACCTAAAATGGATTAATTGCTCTCTAACGATGCTCCCTTCCATCCATGAATTAAAGAGATATTTGAGAACTAGCCAAACGAGATGTTTAAAGTTAAGTGATGAGAATCCCACTCATGTCCCTTCCAGAGACACTCAGCACAGCTGATGGTGCTTATTTGAGTACACATAGCTCAGGCGTGTGTGTTGGGTACGCTCTTGTCTGAAGGCCTCACTTTGTTCTGTTTCACTGAAAGAAATGACACTGTTGGCCAGGATTCAACACGGGCAAGATCTGGCTCCAGGACCTTTAAGGGAAGCACACGTGGCTTGTGCAGTGTACCAGAAAGTGCTTTGTGAAAGGTTTTCTACCAGCTGACTTCTGTGAGTTCCTTATACTTCTTAACATAAAAGGAAGTGTGGGTGGAAATATGTTGAAGGATCATGGCAGTTCTCATTAATTATGAAGATCAAGAGGAGCTCTTACTGCTTTTTTAGTGTATTTCCTATACTGAAATTAGTGCATTAACTGTTACTTAAATTTCAACCATGAGTATAATTTAATCATTAGCACAGTCTGGTTCCTGTTGTTCTACATTTTAAAAGTAAACTACCTTGCTGCAGTAGCAATGATTCCAAGGAATGTGGGACAGCACTCCACACAAGTACAAAACAATACGATGGATCATGCTGCACATTGAAGAAATAGTGCCATTTTCATCACAAAGGCTGTTTCCTGCCCATGAGCTCAAAGGCAAGTGGACGTTTAGAGAAATTCAGCATCCATTTGTCCTGGGTTGCAGTGTATTCTATTCCCATCTTCATGAGCTGTTGAAACCAGGTGGGGTGGTGTTCCTTGCCTCCTCCCTCCTGAGCTATCCCCTGTTAATAGGCCAGTTGTTGAAACCAGCTGGGACAGGGTTCTTTATCTCTCCCATGACCCATCCTCCCTCCAGGGGGATATCTTCTGTTCATGGGCCGTCCAGTCTCACCACGTGACTGACAAAATTACATCATCCCATTGTGAGATGCTCTGCCCAGAGGGAGGAACCAAGCATTCCATCCTGGATATAAATGGAGATTTCGAGCACCTCAGGTGGCCTTTACCTACTGGATTCCCAGAGGACAAGAGCTACCACTGGACCTTCAGGTGAAGACCAGACCTTTTTCTACAGGATCACCGCTTCAACAGAGCCATCACTTCAGGAGGACTGCAGCCACCATTTTATTGGACCGCTACCAACACCCTGACTGNCCAACACCCTGACTGACAGGGTGTCAGGTTGTATTCTGACACTGTCAGTGGTTTCTTTTTGTACTATTTCATTTATTTTTTTTCCTATTAAATTGTATTTCTGACTTGGAGTCTCTCAGTGGTTTGTTTTCAAACCAGCACATTGTTAAGTGGAGGCCTTCTGAAATTCTGTCCTCTGATACCATGCTTGTCCAAATGACCTATGCAAGTTCACACTGGCAGTGGAGAACTTGGAATAGCTCTTTTATTAAGTCAGTAGATTATCACCAGTCTTTCATCTGAAGATGAAGCTCCTCTTTACAGATGAAGTAAATGAGTCATAGAGAGAAGAAATATCTGTGATCATCCAACTGAAACAGAAATATGTTGGTCGACATCTGCATTTCAGAGTCAAACATCTACAACTAAGCATGACTGGAAAAAAGTGATACAGGAGGATCAGAGCATGGAGAGACTGAAGGGAGATTTGGCAGTAATGAGCATGACATCTTATTCATGGGTGGTGGGGAACAACACCGCAAAAAAACAGAGGTTAAGAAGTGAATAAACCATTCCAGCACAGTACCACGTATTTATTTTCCCTGTTACTGCCCTAAACCTTATTGCTTGTCTAAATCAAGACTAAAGATCAGACTGTCCTTTACTTAGTTCATTTTCAAAGATCAGGGCAACTGCCAGTTGCACTTACACAGGCTGGCATAGAGATAAAAGAGACTTGTAAGCCTCCTGACCTCAAAGGTGAGCAAAAAACACCTATGTTTTGTAGACTTGGAATCAAATTTGAGAGGGATAAGTTTATTGTCCCAAGGCCTCTCTAACACACAGAATCCAGGTGACCAGACCCTGGGCATTATCATGTTCTTCATTCAGTTCACACACTTCTCTTTATACACATTCAATCCAGAGGGGAAAGCCAGCCTTAGAGCTCCCAACGTGGAGTCCTACACTCTATTGATTAGGCGAAGCATAGCCTGTTTTATAAAGCCTCTGGTGATTCTCTGTATAGTTCCATGTGTCCTCCAAAAAACAGGGAGACAAAGATCCCCATAATGGGGCAACTCTGCACTTTTCCACTTGTCAAAGCGTCATGGGCATGCCTGCAAACCCTCCAAGCTCAGTCTCTGTGCATTGCAAATCAAAATTCCTTCTGGATCAGTAATTTTCATTGGATGTCAAAAAATGACTCCCCTCTATATACCTCTTCTTGTTGTCACCAGGGGTGTCAAGATTTATTGTGTTCTCTGACCTGATCAAACAAGTTCTGTAACAAATTGGAGCCAGCCTGTACTTCGTGAGAAAAAATAAAAAAGCTGTTTATTTCCCTGTTGTTTGGGCCTTGCCACAAAGACTCTTTCAGGCCCAAAGACTGTATCAGCACCAGATGTTTTCTAGCAGAGCTACAGAATGTACTGTGAGTGGCAGGAGAATCCTGTTTCCTTTTTATGAACTGGAGCATGGTAGAAGATCAAAGCTGAGGGACAGGAGCCAGGATGAAAAAGTTTCCTATCTCTGTCCAGGACTTCAAAAAATATTTCAGTACCTACAACCAACGCTGTGTTTAATAGGGAAGGGGAGGGAAATGAGGCTTCGATTTTGACACTTAAGAGAAAAGCCGGGCTTTTAAAATGTCTTCAGGAGGCAGTGCCTGGATGTGGTTTGGACTGCTGGTGTGGTTGTGGGCGCTGACCACTGAAACATCCGGGTCAGTTTCTCTGCCTTTAATTCTCCAAAAAAGCAAAACTATCCCTAAAAAGGCTCTGACACTGTAATTTAACATAAGGAACGCTTTTCCAGGAGATCCCAAGGCACACAAGAAACAATCTTTGTAACAACTTGCAGATGAGAAAACTGGAGCATAAAGGCCCACAGTCCCACACAGGATCACCTACAGTCCACTGATTTCCAGTCACTAAAGCAGCCGATGAGCCAGTTGGTCCCAAATAGGTTGGTGTAGTGGGTGTGATTTAAGTCCCACATTAATGAGCTCTGCCAGAGCTGTATGTGAGGTATGGAATAGTAGCAATTTTCCTGTGTAAGGCAGAAGGAGTCTGGAAAAGGTAGAAAGCTATTAACAGTACAACTAACTGCCCTCTGCTTCCTGCCAAAAAATGTATGCTTGTAATTAAGGAGAGGTTTCAACCAAAGACCATGTCTGACCTAATTTAAATACCACAGTAATGGGCAGAGTCTAAATACACAGCTCAAACCCTCAGTACATCATGTTTCAGTACTGATGGAATAGGCTGTTATCCTGTCACCAGGAGAGCACTGGAGAACCATCCACTGATCCCTGCTGTCAATTCTCAGTAAGATGGTAAAAGATTTAAAGAAAAGGTTTATAAAAAGGAGGTTATTTCTTTATGCAGACATATTATGTCCTGTGACAGGAGAGTAGCAAGATGCCCCAAATGACCTCACTCACCAACTGGATATTGCTGCAGTGATTGCCAGCAGCTAAGGGCAGCCTCAACTCCCAAAAATCCCGGCCTTACTATAACAGACGTAGAAAGGTTGAGAAAGCTTGATCCTTTGCCAGGTGTTCATTTTCACTTTAGAATGTTTATTACAGAAAATCCTTTACAACACGGATTTTGGCTGTCAAATGCCGTGATATAACCCAGGTCCAGGAACTTGCACACACTTCTTCAGTTTCCTGTCAATTTAGTTGTATTAATTGCACCACATCAATTGTGTTATATGTTCCAGTAAGAAAGAATCACTGTGAGAATGCTGCCAGTGTGGCTTTCTATAGAGCCCTGTACAGGGACCCATGAGAATTGGCTTCTAATCCAGTTTTTGGTTTTATTGCTGGCGTAAAATGGAAACTTCCTCCATCTCAACAACTCCTTTCACAACAGCAAAAGAGAAACAATGATACCGACCTGATCTGTAAAGTGCTTTGAACTCATCAGAATGAATGAAGAAGGCACGCATTAAAATAGCAAACGCTGCCTTCTCCGTTCCAGTCCTAAGCACTGACAGACAAACTCAACATAATATACAACAAATATAAAGTTAATAAGTGGAAAAAACCCCAAATATAAAGTTAACAAGTGGGAAAATACAGTTAAGGTAAGTTATCCTGTGGAATTCAATGCCAGAATATATTAAAGGTAATTAAGATAGTTATGTTGCAGCAGTAGCTATATTCATTCTAATTAGAATTTACAAGTATGAGACAACTCAACTCTTGAAGAGAAGTAAGCTTCTCTGAACAGATTCTATGATTGTTTGATGTCACACTTAAGGTTTGTTTCTCTTTTCTTCGAGCCTGTGGTAACAGTGGGCTTCTCAAAGGGGGTGTTCACCTGAACAGGCATCTGCTCTGTTCCAGTCAGTAATTCACCTCCTTTGCAATATTTCTAAGAATGTTTGTGGTAACAGAACAGAAATAGCAGGTTACTATCTGAGACGTTTATTGAAGAAAGGAAATAAGAAATTATTGGAGCTTTTTTTTTTGGTATGCAAAACACTTACAAATATGAATTAAGCCATGTCACGCCCATTTAGCATGCTAAGAAAAGAGATGAAGATACTTACAAACTGGGCTTAAAATGTCATGGAAACAGCTGTCCTCCCAACAGACTGAAATTCATTTATTTGTTGTATCCAGGCAAGTTTGGCAGAGAAACCCACTGCATTCACACCTATGTATCACACCAAATGATTTTTAAGCAGACTATAAATACCAATCCAAAATCCAAACAAATGATTGTGCCTTGTTGGGATTTTTTTGTTTGCAGGTGGGGTATATTTAAGAGATTATTAATACTTTGTGACATCATGGTTGTAAAACAAAGCAATATTGCACTTCTAGAGAAAACTGCCTTGCAAATAACATACTGCAGTGACTTTCAGGTCCCAATAATCAAGGAGTTGAAGTCTTACGATTTCCCCACTTAGAATCCCCAGCTCATGCAGATCCTTTTTCACAGGGCTGATGTAACTGAAGCCCTGAAATTGTTTCCATGGAACATAAAGAGGATATTAGAATTAACCCCTCTAAACAGCACTTCATACTTGCAGGGCAGTTTCACTCTCCCTATCCCAACATTGCAAAAAACCCATATTGCTATATCTAAAGAGCAGTTTGTATCCCTGGTAGATCTAGAAGTACATAAGCAGGTCAATCTGGGCAGCAGATGAAAAGCAAGTAGAACCTTGTTGGATTCACTCCATCATTGCTTCCTTGGGACTGTGCTGTTTTGAGAGGTGTCAAGTGTAAGCCTATATCCCAGAAGCAGACAGAAGGGTGAAATACTTCTCCTGTACCAGTGTGGGCTTGCAGGACGCGGGTGTCATTCCCAACACAAAACAAGACCTGTCCCACAACAGTTCTGCCATTTGTTTTCACGGGAACTGTGCCTGGAGACTGCCAAAGCCAAGGCCTCGGCAAGGACGTGCTACTACCCAGCTCTCCTGGAAGTCCCTGATCTCTGCAGCAGCAGTTTGCAATCACTTCCCAGCTCCACAGCCTACATCCCACATCTGGCTGTGGGCTTGTCTCAGTGAGAGAGATTATTTTGTCACCCATTGCCATGAAACCTCATCCAAGCACCCGGTGCTAGGAAGCACATTGTGCTCCCAGCCTGCTGATTTCAATAGGGAATCGCAGCCCAAATTTAGCAAAAGTCATAAGTGCAGGTTTAACTCCACATACAGGAGCAATCTCCGGGAAATTAATTAGATTAATCACACCATGAAAGTCAGCTCCACAGCGAGTGTGCACTGCTGTGCTGTGGCTTGCAGGTGCACAGTTCCCTAATCAGGATCAAGCCTTTCCCTGTGTTATATTTTTTTGAGGTGCAGTGGGATGTCATTAAGAGACAACATAAGCTTTTAGTTCCTAAATCCTTCATTTCTTCAAGAAAAATCCACTTTGCTGCAGCATAGGATTTTCTAATTATACTCCTCCCTTCTACTCGGTTTTCCAGCTGCATAAAGAAGTCAAATGCCTCGCTTACACTGACTGATGTATTGGGGAAATGAAGTCTACTTCTGGCAGCTATCTTTTCAATCATTCATTTCCATAAAATTCCAGTTCTAATAAACCGATTTATAACCTACAATCTTGACCAGGTGAGGTGTATCGCCTTTCACTTGACATGCATGTGTGTGTACACAACATGCTGTAGTACTGTATCCTGAGGTTATTTTCTATAAGTAATAATATTTCCATTCTGAAATGAGGTTTACTAAGCACAGTTGTGATTATTACAATGCACTGAAACAAGGGAAGTTCATAAGGGGCATTTTGCTGTATTCTGGTTGTATTAGGTCAAACCATCCACTCACAGTTAAGCCTGGTGAAGCTTCTGGCTGATAATCTGTACAATCAATCTCATTTTTTAAAGCTGCTGTAGATCCATTGTACAACAAAGATTGTGTGTGCAGCTCTGCATTTCTCTATTCCACTCCAACAAGTCTCCCACAGTGAAGGAACTCAGTGCAGGTGGCATCTGTGTTGCTGTATCACCCATCGACAGGAGATGAACCCCCGGAAGGCAGAGAAAGCAACAGCTCAAGCCCAGCTCACATTCACCCTAATGACAATATGTATTTTTTTGTGACTTTTCAGCACCTTTATCACCTTATGTCATGGCATTTCAGGAGGTTTTAAACTAAGAATTCGCCGATCAGACAAAAAGGGATGTCTCTAAAGAACAGTATAGTCACAGAGGACGTAGAGCACACAGTTTATACAGCCCTACTGCTTGGGAAGCACTTTGCCTGATTAAGAATCCTCCTCTAGTGCAGCAATAAACCATATTTTACATTAATAACAACTGAAATACTGAGCAACTTGAACAACTTTGTTTAATTTAACAGAGAAGTGGATGAAATAACCAAACAATCACCAAATAACCATTCTAGAGGTGGGGGAATCTGCATTTCATGTTTAGGGATTAAAAGTAATATTTTTCAACATCTAAGACCTTTTTCTGAGCTATTGGTCAACTTGTATTTAACCAAACCTATACAGTGTCATACACTAATACCCTGCATGTACAAACATGTAAATACATGCATATAGACATGGTTATTAATGTGCATAAACCCTGCACAAATGTAATTGTGTAAGTCATTAAAGGAGGAAGTCAAATGTGCTCAATGTAGGGAATAAAGGCCACATTCTAAGGCCAAACCTCTATCTTCTTGGGCAAGGCATTTCCAAGGCATTTCAAGCTTTCCTGGTTTACTTTTGCCACATGTATATTGGCAGCATCTTTTTTCCAGAAAATGTTCAGCCTGGATGAAAGAGGTTTTTAGCCATTCAGGTAAAGATTCTATCGAAATGTCACTGACAAGCATACATGCAGAACTGGAAAGCTAAATCCCAGAATAGACTTGGAAACAATTATGAAAATATATCTACCACACTGACCTATTCTTAGCTGATATGAGTACTGAATTCAGGAACTGTCTTAGGAGAATTATTGAGGAGGATCCAGAAATGGTGTGGGAATCAGTCTCTGATCTCAGCTCTGGTACCAGTATAGTAGTGAAAAGAAATACCTGCATGAAAAGCTTTGCTTGGCAGCCTGGAAATCTCCAGGACAAATGACGTTTAGGGGATAATAGTTCCTAAAGCCCAGAAAAAACCCTCCCATAGTAAATACTTTTGGTATTTACTCATATGGGTAAGAAAGTAGTATTCGACATTCCTTCACTTCATCCATTAAGTCTTCAAAGTAGAAGCACAGTAACCAACAGGGTAAACGTTATTATTTAATATTATTGTTTGCATATCCTGTCTATTACACCTGAATAAAGTGCCAAGACAAGAGGAGCTGCAAGAAAAATTAAGCTAATGCAAAAGAATCTCAATAAACTCTTGAAACGGATAGAAAAATCAAGGTGTGATTCAGCTATGACAAGGGATTGTATAACTCTACATTCATCTGGACAAATAATAAAATAAGAAGAAAAAAAAAAAGGTGAGGGAGAGACTAGAAACCAAGCATTAGCCATGCTCTGAGAAAAAGATAATCAAAAATCTCAGTTCAAACGGAAACGTTTTAATTCCTCAGTTACAAACTGCTTGAAACAAGGTATTACAAAGTCAGCTGTTCCTTAGTATTGGCTCCAGACAGCACAGCTCACACTGCAAACAGTTACCGGATTAAACCCTCAAGCCCTTTCCTCTCTCCTCTGTTCTCCTTGCCAGCGAGGGCAGAGGCATCAGCAACCACAGCAATAAAAAGCACTGGCAGTGGTTTCCTCCCTTCATGGCTCCAGGAGAACAGCTCATATTTTATTCATGAAAAACAAGGCCTCTGGAGGTCTAAGCAAAAAAAAAACAGGAAGTAAATATTTCTTGGGGACAGTTGGTCACAGGCTGGCAAGTGTCCAGGACATCTAGCAGGAGGGGCAGGGGTGCAGGATGGAAGCATGAAAGCTGCTTTCCTTGCAGCCTTCCTGCCACGGTAGGAAGGAGGATCACAAAGGGCAAACTGCACCCGGAATGTCCGCATGGTGACCCAGAGCAGGAGGGAACAAACTCAGCTAGTGTCCTGCAGTGGGGATCCTGCAGGGAGTCACTGCCTTCGAGGGGGAATCCGAGATGTGCAGTCAGCACGGATGCATTACAGGATGGGATCCCTCCGAGGTTTAGTTGGGAGAGCTTAATATTTACCCCAGCCACTTGCATAAGCTCTTACTTTGAGTTCTCTGGGTAATTCCTCTCCCCACTTTGCCACACTCCTCTCATGTCCCAAAATTACATCACTCTAAAGATTCTTTTGCAAGTGCCTTCAGAACAGGACCACACCTGAGCCCAGAATAAGCACTTTCATGGGAAAAGAGATCTCTTCCCAGATAGCCAGACAGCCCTCTTCCATTTCCTTGTGCCCCCAATAACAGACGACCCTTAATATCAGTAGAGAAAACAATCCTCTGCAATGCTTTGCTTTCCTGAGAAGACAACGTGAAGGTGCAGATGTCACTGGTCATCTCTAACTGCGTGCAGAGGAACAACCATCAGTCCCTCACAGCTCAAACCCAACACCCCGAACTGGCTGTGCCTCCCTTCAGGAGCCTTTCCATCAGCACTGACTGGCTCTGAACTTTAATTATTTTGCACAGGACGCTGTAATAAGAACTTTCTGAGAAGCCTGAACTCCTCCCTGGAATCTTCAGGGAAAGAAAGATGCTACCTGTTACTTTCTGACAGACTTCCTAAAAGAGGACACATGCAGAAGAGTTCTCTCTTGAAAATTACAGAAGAAATGTAGTATTTTACATTAACATCCTTCCTTCATTGCTTTAATTAACGCCAAATGAATATTAGCCCTCAGAATACCTCCCCTGTAGGGCTGAGCAAATGAGAAACAAGTCATAGCAGAGGAGTCAGAATGAAAGGAAGGGGGAAAACCAACACAATAAAAACCCACACACATGAGCAGAGGCAGAAAAATGCACCCCGGGATGCAGCAGCAAACATTCAATTAATAATGTCAACATTTTATATGCAAGGCTTTCCTGGGTAGCAGCAAAATATATGGATGATAAAAAGTAAATTTATATTTAAAGTGTTATTTATGGTATGGGGGTAAGAGGAGGAAAAAATAATTCTCTATCAGTGCAAGCATCGCCTCAGCTTACTGTTGCAGATAGAAATTTTAAAAACAACAAAAAAACCCTAAAAAACCACCCTTAAATTAAATCAACAATCCATATGTACAAAATAGTTTCAGCCTTCTCCAAGCCAATTGCAACAGAATCTTTTTACCCTGTGACTTGCAGCATCAAAGGTCTGCAAACGACCAAGGATGTGCTGAATCAGTGCCTCTTCTATGCAACCCAAACACTCTGAGGTGCTGTGGGTACATGGAAGAAAGGAGACTAATACAAGGATTTCCCCTCCTGGTACAGTTAAAGCTGCTTTGAGGAAGTACAGGTTAAAAAATACAAAAGAAAGATATATAAGCTAATGTTTAATTGATCAGGTTAACTCTATTACCATTAAAGCAAGATTTACTGATACTAGATAGGCAGCCTGTCTCATTGGGTTCTTACATAGTGGTTAAATGCAACGGTGAAGTGAAAAATGACGGCTGCTTCAATGGAGCTCTGTCAATATTAGAATTCAGTGCCCCTTCCTGTTGTGTTTTTATGTTTTAAAGGAAACCACCACCTTACAGTAGGTCAGCAGAAAGAGCAACCAGGCTGCAGGGAAATCAGGCATTTTCGGGGAAGTGACTAAACACCAGGAGGTTATCCAACCTGTGTTCAAACCTGCAGATGAGTCCCACTTACTCTATAAGGCATGCTCTGACAGGATTTGTTCACTTGGAAGTGACACAGCCTAGGTGCCTAATGCAAGAAAGAGAAACTTTTTCTGCTCTCCCTTATTTCTCAGACTTCTGTGATAACTGGAAACATTAAACAACAAATGTCTTAAATTGAAGGATATATTGAACCTAATTAAGGTTTCATTTAGGGAAGCAGCCTTAAATTTAGAGAGTTAACCCAGGTGGAGGAGAGACTGGATTGCAGGGCTAATAAACAAAGGCTTACCTGCACAGGAATGTCCTGTCACAGCTCCTTTGAAAGAGGCTGCCTGGAGCCCTGGGGCCAACTCTACCTGTGCAGTGCCAGCTCACGCAGCACCTGGGTTTTGCTGGACTTTAACCCCATAAACCAGAATACACCTTCACCCAGTAACATAGGACTGTGATCTTTCATGTCAGACTAAGGAAGGGTTCACAAGCTATTTTCTCCTTGGACAATCAACTGCATGTTTTGATATTTGGCTCTAGACCTACTAGACCAAGTCATCATTTCAATCGCAAATTGATATGCAGCCACTAAAACAACCCTTAAGAGTACAAGTCCTGTTTTTCATTCTTCATTTAGGCAAAACCACGCCAAACACGTGGAGTAAAAAAAATCACCTATGCACACAGAGATCCGAAGATAATAACTCCTTTTTTATTTTTGTCAGATTATTCTCACGTCTTCTATCATGAGCACTCTAAACCAAACCAGACTCGACCCTTACCTTAACCTTTTGCTAAATTCCTCCTTTATGCTTTAGGAACTTGATGGCTTGGAACACAGCAGCTCTTCCTTCTGATATTTCTAAATCCATGCTCTGCAGACTTGAATGAATTCAGAGTTCCGTGGCCTGGTAAGTCCTGGACTGTCGATAGACAACAACATTATTGCATTTCAATCTGTGACATGTACAAAATGAACGCAGATGAATGTTAAGATTTATTCTGTTGCATTCAGCCAAACAAAGTCTCTGATCAAGTTTTGCCCAGCATTTAAGAGATACAGCTGAAATGGGTTCCATAATGTCATGCGGTACCCATTAGGGGCAGTCAGCGAAGAATGTTCCCAGAGTTCGGATGCAAGGAATAGCACAAGAAAGTACAAATGCTGGATGCACTCTGGCAGCGTTGTGCTGCATCACGGCTGCGTGGTGTCTGACCAAAAGTCAAGCAATACTGTAACATTAAAAAGTATGATCCACTTTGTATCAAATTTGTTGCAAATTTCTTTTGAAGTTTCTGATAAACATAAATCAAGCCAGTCCACATTCCCATTTTTATGGGAGACACAGACCAAGTGTTACATCTGAAAACACAAAGAGAGTGGCACACTGGTAAAAGAATGGATGAACCCAGATTGTGTACCTCCATTTCAAACTCTTGGATTGTACCATTCATCAGAGCTCCCAAATCCCTCCTCTGGTCCTGCACCAGCTTGGGGCTGAGTCTTCAAGCAGAAAGCTTACAGAGCCATTAGGTTCTTTCTTCTTCATCAAGATCCTTCCCCCTGCACAAGGGAGCCCCAGCAAGCACTTGCTCTGCATAATGCTCTTTGCAACATCTAGGTTTGGCAGTAAGTCATGCACAGAATCACTTTCTCAGCTTCCTCAGTGAAATGCTAGAGGCTGTGTCCTCCCTGGAGGCAAACGGAACCCTGCTACAGCCACTAATGGTGACATAAGACCCTGACACGGAGGTGAAAAGGTGATGCTCCATACCAGCCCCAGCTGCAGGTGCAAACAGACAAGCGCGCCCAGGGAGGCTGCACGAGAAGAAAAGCATGGCAAGCACAAAGGATCATTCCCCTCTCCTACACTTTCAGCTTCATCAGCTGCGTTAGGAGCCAACAGCTGCATTTTGGAATCTAGGAAAAATGTACGTGTAGAGAATTTACCTGGTTTTGCAGACAAAAGAGGAATTCTAGGAGAAAGTCAATTCTCTTGGATGTCACGGGTGACCTGTGTGGCTTTAAGCCAGGCGTCCATACTCCCTCTACTGACTAAAGCTGTAACCACGCGGCTGGACTTGTGCTGGACACTTGTTGCTCTCTATTATGTGCTTAAAGAAGAAAAAGAAAGGAAATTTCAGTCACATTTTCAGTCTTAAGCATCCAAAGGGCAGGAGAGTAGCACTGGCTAGTCACTGCTGCTGCATCCTTTTCTTGTAACCTAGTGTAAAGCTCTGGACAAATGCCTCAACGCATGCAGAAAAATCACGATAAACCTTCTGTGGCTTAAAATGGCACTTAAAACCCATTCTTTTAAGTATTTTCAGATGCTTATAGAAAAGAATTGTAAATACATGCAACTTTAGAGTCTCTCAGTAGCAATCAGCTGAACTTGATCTTTCCAGCTGCTCTGTCACCACAACCTGAGCCTTGCCTCGCTTCCGGCACTATGAATTTCCTAACTGCAGATGTTGGTGGCACGCTGCTTACAATTTTGTGTGGCAGCATTAAAAAAAATATTTTAAAATATTTAAAGGTACTTAATGAAAATGTAAAAAGCAATGAGATGCTGCAAATAAAAGTGCTCAGGTAACAGTGTGGGCAGGTGCCATGCTGTATTTACCCAGAGTGTTTTGGTGAGCTGCTGTTGCTCTGCAGTTCTTGGAGGTGCTCACAAGTGTAAGGATGAGGCAATGGATGGAGAAATAAACAGGGAGATGGCCGTGTGCTGGTGAAGAGGAAATGTGGGACCTCAGCCATTACACTTAACGAGAAATTTTAAAGGGTACCCATAAAAGTAGCTCAGCACAGCTGTACCCCCAGGGCCATTCTATGGATAAACACATGAAGAATGGGCAGGGCTTGTGATGCTACAAGAACAAGGACAAGTTAATACCTGCACACTGACAGCACCATTCCATTTTGCTCTAGAGCTCAAGCACAGCAGCTCTGCAGGAATCAGGGCCCCTGTCAGTCTGGGCGCAGACATGTCAGGCCCAGGAAACCTAATACGGTGATGCCCTATTTCGTGAAGCACCAGCCCAGCCTCCCTTCTAACAGCCCCATCATTACTTTCACTCCCGCTATTTGTTCTAGCTCTGCTCTCTACCTTCAGCCTCAGTGAGCACAAGTTAAAATGGTTGGTAGCATGAGAATTCGTTCCACTGTCTCCAGCCTAGCTGTGTGAAAGGGAGAGAGTGCAGAGAGGGAGTAGCCTGCAAGGGGACTGTAGACTCCACACGTCCCTGGCAGCCAGGCCATCTGTGCTTCGTGACCTACTTGTGGCTGTGAAACAGCAGCGGGCTGCAGTCAGAGCCGAAGCTTTAACTGCAGTGGTGGGGCCAGCGACAGGCAGCCCAAGGAACTCTGCACTTCCCTTAATACTGCAATTTAAGATCTCAGCCCCTGGCCTTCTAGACCTGCAGGATAACATGCATGAGTGTCAGCCCTAACAGTAACAGTAAGCCGAACTCACAGATTTAACCCAAAACCAAAACAACCTTGAATAATAAACCGTTTTCCCCTCCCTCCCCAAACCACTGCATACAAGAAATTTTTATTACTGAATATACAGATCCATACTTTTTGCTAACAATTGCCTGAAGTTAGTTTCCTCTCATGCTTTATTTCTATTGCTTTCTGGGTTTTACACCTCACATCACCCTCGCTCTTGCTTTTCACCGTCTTCAACTACTGCGTCACTTTCAGTGTCTTCACTGATTTCAATTTGTTGTTCAAACTCCAAACAAGCCACCCTCACTTTCACCAACCGTAGCATGCAAAGCAGTAATTCTTTTGCCACAACTTCTGCATTTACCCAATTCTCTGATGAAATGTGCTGGGCTTTAGCTTCCCTGTGGGGACTAGAGTTGAGCCCTTGATTAGAGCTGGTCTGAGAAGAGCTTCCATACGATAAGACCTGTTCCCTACACCTCAAGAATCTACAGCTGGGACTTCCTTGCTGCTGGGCTGACCATAAGATCACGATTTATTTCTCTGATGGGGATCCCCACTACTAGTAATAGATGCTGTTTGAATACGCTGAAGAGGAACACTCCAATTGCTGAATAAACCATTAGCAAAAAGCCTTTGTCTGTACTCTATACTGATTACAAGTACTTAGTAAGCTTTTCTATACATCTTTTGGGATATGAGGGAGAAAGATCTGAAAGAATAATCTTAAATTCAGGATTATTCTCCTTTCAGGATAACACAGTACATCTGCATACATGTGTATTTAGGCATCGCTGATGACGCATCAAAAGTTCTGCTATTTCAGCATTGAATTTAGAATTCATTTAACCCTGGATGCATCCTGTGATCTCAACTGTCGGACTACAGTAAGAACAGTTCGAATTTTGGGACGTGATGGGTTTTAAAATTTTCAGCTCACATTTGCCTGTCCACCTGCCACATATCCCTATCAATATTGTTGTGCCTTCAATAAAGACTTGTTCTGTGTTTGATAAACCACTGTGAGAAGCTCCTGCCTACACTGGGGCTGCAGCACTTAAGGAGACCATGCTCAAAACTACATTTATTTCAACTGTTAGCAGAAACATATCACAAAATCTGTCATCAGGCTCTCTGCAACGATTGTTATCATTAGCCTTTCTTATTGTCCTTTGAGTGCTTATCAGCAGCAATCCTACACATAGAGTGGTAGAATTAATGCTAGCCAGGAAAATGATATCTTATCTAGAAGCTGGTACTTCCTAAGAGCAGGACTACTGTTTAATTTGGCAAGAAACCAAAGCATATCCAGGGTGCTGCATGACAGGCTGTTATGACCAACAGTGCTGCAGTATTTCACTGTCTCATGTTGGATTCTGATGAGCACTGCAGAAAATTAAATCTAAAGACAAGAGTAACAGAGTGAGTTTGAGTATTACAGGAACAAACAGTCAGAATACAAAAAAAAAGCGCCAACTCTCACCCTCATATGCCATATAATTGTGGTGTTACTTAATTATCTACTTTACCTCCAATGGAGGCAGTTAATCCACTGTTGATGTTACCTCAGCCAGGCACGTGAAGGCTGCAGAACACTTCCAATCTTACCCTTACATAACACTTATCCTACAACCGCTGGGAACCACTACAGCTATTAAGAAAAACAATGTGCAAAACAAGATTCAAGCACTTACCACCTACATAAAAACTCAGATATGAGACTGCACTTTGCAAAACAGAAACTTCACCCTCCAGAGTTTTAGAGCCTTAGGAGAAACTCAGCAAACTCCATCACTGCCAAGCCATAGGCAGAACCAGTTTTACAGGCTGAAGGCAAATGCTCGTACGTCAACCTCAAAATACCAGTAACAGGCACTGACAGTAACACTGGAATACAAATGTTGTGACAAGTAAGAGGAAGTTACTCCCTCAGAGGAGCGTCACTGCTCACACTGAGCTGCAAATATGGTCAGTTCTGAGTTCATGCCTCACACCGATTTTAAATCAGAAACACCTCCCAAGGAATCAGGGCCCAAACTGAAGGACAGATGCTCTGCTCACTGAGCTAACACAAATGTCGTTAATTACGTGGAGCATAAACAGAGCTGAAAGATGTGCCAAGGCCCCACTAACTACTGAGGTTGAAAATGAACACTGATTTTGAAATTCTAATGCCATGGATACAACAACCCAGTTCTCCGTCAGGAGCTGGTAGCATGTAGGGGCACCAATGAGCTTGGTACCATAACGCTTCATTAAGAAAAAAAAAGAGTCTTGACTTAGGTGGGTGAGCCACCTTTACTTAGCCTGGAAAAGAACATTTAGAATCATAGAATCACAGAATGGTTTGGGTTGGAAAAGATCTTAAAGCTCACTTCATTCCACCCTCTGCCATGGGGACACCTTCCACTACACAAGATTGCTCCAAGCCCATCCAATCTGCCCTTGAACACTTCCAGGGACAGGGCAGCCAGAGCTTCCCTGGGCAACCTGTATACATTATATGTGTTCAATAAATAGAGCCAGAATCATCCCCCCTACTGTAAGTAACTGCTTACAATATTTTACAATGCATCTTCTATTGTTTTCATTTTATGGGAGGAAAATAGAGGTAGATAGAATAAACAAAGTTTTAGACCTCTGAAATGCAAACATGTTACTGTTGTTATTATCTTAACACGCAGTAGGGTAGGAAGCCCAGCGAGTCCCAATAGCCGAGTACAAGCCCACCCAGCCGAGTTGCGAGCGGCTTCCCCTCACCAACAGTCCTTCCTCGGCACGGCACGGCACGGCAC
>VZTA01023984.1:20126-31719 GCA_013398855.1 Mohoua ochrocephala | reverse complement strand
ATATATTTATATCTATTCCTATAAACGATGACCTCAAAAATACCGTCAACATCTCAACTAGTTTGGAAAATAAAATAAAATAAAAATCAAGACTATGTTATGTAAAAGACCAGAAATAAAATATATCGCTTTCAAATCTAATTACTGCTTAAAAGTTTGGGATCAAAAAAAAAAAAACACAGACCAGAAAAATCTCAGTACGGTAACTCTGCTTTGCAGAACGGGAATTTTCTCCTCCCAAAAAACTCTCGTATTTCAAATCCATAAAAAATTCCGGAATCTCTCCCTGTCCTCACAGGACGAAGCGGGGAAGCTTCAGGCCAGGAACTCCACAGGTTGATTCAGCAGCACTGTTGGAGCAGATTGTTCCCTGAAGGTTAATTAAAAACCTCTGGATGATCCAGGAGCAGTGTAAAGTGGGATAATGACGTTATAATTAATAGAAATAAAAGCTAATGGAGTCTTTGTTACTCTACCCTGGCAATAAATTATTAATTTACGTTCCTGGTTTCAGCCCAAAAAAAAGGGGGGCTGAGTTTATCTCAAATTCTTGAGATTTGGCTTCAGTCTTTTCATCAAGCAATGAAAGTTCTGGTTGAAATCGTGTTCTTTTGTCATCGCTTACGTCAGCTGGGGTTAAAAAAATGAATATATTCCCATTGGTTTATAGTCCAGAAGGGACTTTTTTTCAGGATTTCTCCCTTTACGTATCCACTGCTTCCCTGAAATGAAGCCCTGCTCGAGGTGTTTGTTTCCTCCCTGACGAAAAGCAAAAGGGAAGGAGTTATTCCATGAAAATATGTGGAATTTAATTAGGAATTGAGCTCTTTCTAGAAAATACCCTATTGGCAGTAGATAGGACCTCCTTACCCCACCGAAACCCGAGAGCAACCCAGTGTTATCCCAAATTTAAAGACTTCAGAAGGTTTCCCAAGGGGATGGTTGGGTGGCTCTTAGGCGAGCTGGGAATTTGAACGGAGAAGGAACATTTCACAACTCTTTACCATAAAACATTAGATACAGATTTAACAAAACTTCTTTCCGGCCCGGCTTTAATTGAGGTTTTTCCTCAATTAAAACCTTTTAATTGAGGTTTTTCCCAGGTTTTAAGAGGAAAAAGCAACAAATCAGGACTGTCCCAGGAGGAGCGAGGTGAGCTGGGAACGCGCCAGCTCCAGGCCCCGGATGGATCCAGAGCTGCGATCTGGGAAGCGGCGCTTTGGCAAGGACCATAAATCATCCCCGGACAATTCCTTTGGCCTTTGCCAGACTGCTTTGGCTGTCGCCATGGCGACACCTCTTCCCCAGAGCAAAGTTCAATTATTTTACATTTTTATGGCCGCTGCTGTTTGCTTAAAGTTTACCGGGACGGCTCCGCGTCCGCGCGGACAGCGCCGAGGAGGAATCACCCTCATGGTAAACCGGACTAAAGGGAACGAAACCCTCTGAATCGGGGGGAAAAATCCCTGGGAAGATGCCGTCCAGGAAGAAAACGTCCATGTTTGCCTCTGCTTTCTGTGCCTGTGTGAGCTCCTTCGTGGTGATCTGCGTGGTGCTGGCGATGCCGCGGTGGGTGAGCAGCGAGGTTCGGTTCTCCCGCGCCAACGCCAGCGTCACCATCAGCCTCGAGTACGGCCTCTTCAGCTGCACCTGCGAGCAGTTCGTGGACACAGGACTCTACGTGTCCGAAAAGACATTCCAAGGTGAGTGCTGGCACAGCTGGAAGCGGATCAGAGGAGCACAGACCGCTTTGGGTTGGAAAGGCCTTAAAACTCATCCCGTTCCACCTCTGCCGTGGGCAGGGACACCTTTCACTGTCCCAGGACCCCGTCCAACCTGGCCTTGGACACTTCCAGGGATCCAGGGGCAGCCACGAGCCCCCTGGGAAACCCATTCCAGGGCTTCACCACCCTCCCAGGGAGGAATTCCTTCCCAATATCCAATCCAAACCTCAGATCTTCTTGCTCGTGCCGCCGATGGACGTGCATCCATCTTGTAACTACAATACTTTATGTGAGAACAAGAATTAAAGTGGGGGATTGAAGGGGTATAAAATAAGATCCCCCAAAAGGCACGGAAATGCTGCAGCATTCCTGGCCATACCAACTGATCACCTGTGATCTTGGCCTGTCCCTTGGAACAAGGGCAAAAACCCCAAAATGAGAACTTTCTGTCAAATTGACTTTGATTTTCAGAAGTTCAGTGAGGAACAGAAAAGCAACCCTCACCTCTTTATTTTTTTCAATAATAAATATATTATTGAAGGGATTTACAAACCTAATTCACCTTCCAGGATTTATTTTTTTTTTTAATTTCATTATGCTCATTTATTGTCCATCTTTAGACATTTTACCACCTACTACTAAATTAGCAGCATTTTGATAGAGAAAGGTTTGAAGGCTGCTGCAGGAAAAAAGAACAAAACACACAAAATGACATCCAAAGGTAGAGAAACCTGAAAGCTGCTGCCAGGATCAAGGGTTTGCACTTATTTTATCTGCCTTGCTGCCTCATCGAGTTCAGAGCAACAACGCTGGTGGCACATGGGAAAGGGAGAAAAAGCCACTCAAAGCTACCGAAAATATGAGTAAGTCAAGTAATTTTGAAATATGAGATATGGATTTAAATTAGGTATAAGACTGGCACAGGGTGCCCAGAGCAGCTGTGGCTGCCCCTGGATCCCTGGAAGTGTCCAAGGCCAGGTTGGACATTGGGGCTGGGAGCAGCCTGGGACAGTGGAAGGTGTCCCTGCCCATGGCAGGGGTGGCACTGGATGGGATTTAAGGTCCCTCCCCACCCAAACCACTCTGGGATTTTAAGATGTTTTAAGAAATATTTTCATTTTTGGTAGACTCTCCTGAGATGTCCCAGCACAGCCGATCTAAACCTGCAGCTGCTTCCCAGCCCTTCCCCAGCTTAATTTCTTGCACCAGCAGAAGCACCCAAATTCCCACGGTGGCAGAGCTGTGTTGCACAAGCCAGGCCCCACGGTGACATTCGTGTTCTCACCAAACCCTGGGCACGGCAGCATTCCCAGCCAAAGGTGGAGCACGGACGGGGATTGTTACACAACGAGTACAGAACCCCAAATCATTCAATCTCCTTTAATTATCGTCGCAGCAGAACGATGAAAGTGATCTTTAGAAGAGTAAATAATAACAAATAAATAAACTAATTGATATGTGGTTATAGCCCTCCGTGGCAGCTGGGCCAAAGCCCCAAACCTTGAGCCACGTGGGCAGCTCTGGCTGATTTGAATTGGGCTCCGTGGGAAACGTGGAATCCTGCCCTGGAGAGCTGGTGGCAGAGGAGGATCCGGGCTGGCTGCAGTCCAGGGATTGTGCCCTGCCTTCGTCTGCACAGCAGCTCCCACAGCCCAGTCCCAGGGCCTGGGTGCTGCCAGCAGATCGATTTTAATTAGAATGACTGAAACGAGCTCACGACACTCTGCTGTCAGTGAGGGGTTTCAGTTCTCTGCGTGGGCTGCCTTGGCGGCGTTGGGTTTTCCCTCACCACATTGAGGGGTTTGTACTCATCATTTATCAAATATTGAGAGAACATTCACAAGAAGTGATCTCAACTCTCACCTATCGGTTATTTAGGGAAGAACAAAGTGAGCATCGGGAGCTGTTTCTTTCCACAGCTGCTGAAGGAAAGTGAGGATTTATGAATAATCTGAAGATGGGTTTGCCCACATCCCTCACTTGTTCAGTCAGGCAGGTATCCAGAATGAGAAGAACTGACTTTAAATTAACTCTTAGGCTCAGTACTAGGCATGATTATCATGTTTATATTGGTATTATTTGCTGAAGAAACTGTTCCCTGGGAGGGTGGGGAGGCCCTGGCACAGGGTGCCCAGAGCAGCTGGGGCTGCCCCTGGATCCCTGGCAGTGCCCAAGGCCAGGCTGGACATTGGGGCTTGGAGCAGCCTGGGACAGTGGGAGGTGTCCCTGCCCATGGCAGGGGTGGAACAAGATGTTCTTTAATGTCCCTTCCCACCCAAACCAGTCTGTTCTCTCATTCCATTCCATATGTACTTGAAATAGGAAAAATACTTCCTAGAATTCCACACCTTCTATCTTTATATTCACATTCATTTATATTCCTGTCCTAAGGCAGGAGAAGCGTTTCCTTTGCTGATATCCTGAAATAAATGGAATTCCAGTGCTATGGAGGAACAAAGTGCCGAGCTTTCTCCACTCTGACATTTCAGACATCAGCAAGAGGAGTTCTAAACATTCTTTTAAATCTCAGCACGATTTGGTTTGATACTTGATTTAAAACCAGCTGTGCCCTGGCTGGGGGCTCTGCTGTGCACCCCACGTGCGTTTCTCAAATGGCATTGTCACATTTGGGTGTGGGAGAAGAAGGACAATCCCAGAAGGGTAAATCAGAGTCAAGAGCTTGGGGATTATTTTTAGCAACAGCCCAGGTTGGCTTTTATCAGTGGCCATTCAAAAGCAGATCATTTTTACAAAAAAACTGAATTATTTCTCTAGAAAGCACAACATTGAAAGAAATTTCCAAGCACAAAGATGAAAGACAAAGGAACAGAATTTCTGCCAGTGCCCTGTGCATGGAGTGCCCAGCCAGGGTGGCTCCTTCCCAGCCTTAATGGAGCAATAAATCACTGCAGCCACTTCCCAGGCTCTGGGGAGGAACGAGCTGCCGGAATGCAAAAGTTATTTAATAACCAGAGTCCTCAGAGCCTTCCCGAGCTCTTGGAGTGATTTGTCTTAGCGAGGAACCACCTATGAATAAAATGCTCTGTCAGAGGGTTTGGTCACGGCTTTGGTTCAAGCCAAACACGCAGAGGTTGAGCCAGGCTCGGGGAGAGCCACGCCCAGAGAGTCTGGAACGTCGGGATTTATCCGAGTGCTGGCAGCCGGCGAGGCCAACACCGCCCAAGGAAGGCTTCCAAATGTGCCACAGCACACAGGAATCGTTTCGCTTCCTGACTTTCTCAAATACCTGACGAAAGCTCGGAAATTGCTGGAATTCAGTCGTGTTCTCATCAGTTTCCAGGGAATCCCCCGAAAAGTAGGAAGCTCTGTTGAACTCTCCTGGGGATGTTTTGTTTATTTGGGCTTTTTTTCAGCACATAATTCCTGATGTGTCGTGGGCGATTGGAGAGCTGCTGGGAAGTCTGACTAAGCTCAGGGAAAGTCTGGGAAATTCTACCCCAACGGAGAAGAATTAAGGATGAAAAACAAAGGAAGATACAGGAAATTAAGGAGAGACCTGACCAAACCCTGTTTTCATCTTAGGACGAGGTTGTTTCACACAGATCCAGAGGTTACCCAGCTGCAGGTTACAACTGATCCCACCCAAAGAGATCAGCTGCTGGAGATTCCTTCAGTCTGCACAGACTGCTTTAGTCGGGGATAAAAACCATCAGTTGCCATGAAAAGAGCATTTTCTTTAAAGGCCTCACTCAGCCTTGTGCTGCTGCAGACACGGCCACGACAGCTGGAGGCTGCCAAAATGCCATCTCCTGAACTGCAGCTCCGTGTCAGACACAAACAAGATCCATTAGGGGGGTGCAGGAGGTGTAGCCAGGCGGTTGTGGAGATGTTCTGAGCGATAAAATTAAGTGAGGCTGCCAGAGGGAAATTACACAAGCCCGTCTGATTTGGCTCCAGACTGATTTCTTCCTCAAGAAATAGATCACGGGGAAGTGAGGCTGCGAGGCTGCGAGGCTGCTTCAGCCCGAGTGCGGGGTGCAAGCTGCTCACTTCCATTTCGTTGAGTGATATCCCCTGGATGCCCTCCGTTCCTTTTCTCCCAGGAAAATTGCCTAAATTTACAGCTGATTTCCATAACACATCCTCACCTGCCGCTGCCTCGAGCAGAAATTAACTTGTACTGCGGTATTATATAAAATGTGAGAGGAGTTCTCCTTTTCATTCCCTTCCAACAGCTCTTTTTATTATGTTTATTCCCCTTTATGGGGTTTTTACTCTTTTTTTTCCCCTCTTCTGCCGCGATTTCTCCCATTTATGCACTACCTGAATGGTTTGCAATAATGGCTCTGTGTCAAGAGCAGCACAGAAAAGGGAATTTGCCTACAGAAATCTGTCTCTCACAACATCTATTCGAGCAGAGAGCTCCAAAACATTGTCATTGTATTTGTTGCAACACAAAGCAGCCACAGGCACATTGCAGCTGCCTTTTCAGTCTTTAAATTGAGAGGAGGGAAAGGATTCACCTCAGCAAAATAGGCTCTGAGGATATTGCAGTTGGGGTTGAGTCTCTTGTTATCAGCAGTTTATAGAGTTACTGGGAGGATTTAGGCAAAAATTGGCGACAGTTCTGAAGGGTTTGACCACAAAGAGCCATGGACGTGGGGCCAGGAACTGCAGCAGGGAATGGTCTGGGAATAAGCTGGGGGAAAAGGAGGGGGAGCAGGATGTGGGGTCAGGGCCATGTGCCCACAAAGCTCAGCCCTGTGGGAGCCAAACCCTCCACGAACCCAGTCCTGTCCTGGTGGGAAAACAGCAGGAGCTGCTCCTGTATTTTAAAAGGAGGGAGCCAGTCCTGCCTCCACCGAGCTTTTCCTGCAGGGCATGGAGACAGATCCAGTCAGGAGAGGAGCTCAGCCATCCTCATCTGCCCGTGGGTGACCACGCTCAGATTTATTTGTCCTGCAAATGCACCTGACCCGCCCAGGCAGCAGCTTTAGTGGCCTTTGAGAAGGTTTGAGAAACCTTGGGAAGGTTTTCCCTGTCAAATTTATCTCCTTTATATATGGGAGGGATTGCTGCTGTATCAAAATGAAATACAACTGGAGCAGGGTTTAAACCAGGCATTTGTGGAGGTTACCAGACACTGGCAGAGGAACACCCAGATTTCTGATCCACTTCAGGCAGAAAATTTCTGTCTGGCCACGTCCAGAGGAAATTTTCACAGAAGTATTAAGGACAGAAGTTTACCACCCACGTAACTGCAGGATTAGCAGATAAGAATTTATTTCAGCCCCAGGTACCTTCACCCCATGTGGGGTTTGGGTTCGTTGCTGTGTCCAAACCTCCTGCTCTTTCTCCATCCCGATCCCTACAGATCAGCCAAACCTCTGCTCGTTAGTTTTTAATTACAGCTCTGGAAGGAAGGCATAACGTGGGCTGAGCCCACCCGACTGGGCAGGGAGGGCTGATTATCACAGAATCATGGAATATTCATGTTGGAAAAGCTCTCCCAGATAATTGAGTCCAACCTTCAACCACATCCCCAAGTGCCACAGCCACTTTAGAACACTTCCAGGGATGGTGACTCCCCGTTCCAATGCTTGAGCACCCTTTTTGTGCGGATAAACTTTCCCAAATCTCCAATCTAACCCCATCCTGCCCGAGCTGGGGCTGTCCCCTCTCCCGCTGTCCCTGTCCCCTGAGCCCGCTGTGTTTCAGTCGCAGACGCCCTGAGCAGCGCCGGGAGCAGGAGCCTGAACGTTGCCATCATCGTGGTGCTGGTGCTGGCTCTGCTGAGCTCCCTGCTCAGCTCCAGCTTCACCTGCACCAATGCCGTCAGCAACCCCTACCAGACATTCCTGGGACCCGTTGGAGTCTACACCTGGAATTCCGTGTGCGGTGAGTGGCGCGCGTTCCCGCGGGTTCCGAGACCGCCGCAAAAGGGAACGTGTGGAATTCATTCCCTTCTGTGGGTTTGCTTTTTAACTCTGCCTGCTGGGACGCCTGAAAAGCATCTTTTAAATACCAGTGTAGTATATTACATAACAGTAAAATAATATTTGTATAGCAGCACTTATAGGGAGGCAGCAGTTTGGAGGAGTGAGGCACGGCAAAAATTATTTCCCTCTTTAAAAAAATAAAAGTTACGGATGAAAATGAGTTCAAACATTCCCTAAGCATTAAAAAAAAATAAATGGTGGAGATGCTGAGTCATTGGAGCTGTAACCCTGCCCAGGAGCTCCTGGAGATGGAGCCCCACATTCCTGCTTGGATTGAGCCTGGCTGCTCCCAACCCTCCCTGTCCTGCTCTGGCCACGACTGCAGCTCTCACACTCAGTCAGTCTCGAGGGGATTAGGTGCTCCTCTAATAATAGCTTTGCACTTGAATAATTTCCTTTTAAGACATCTGATGACAGAGTACATTTTGCCTTTCAAAAGCTCTTCAGCTCCAGGGAAGACGTCCCCAGCAGCACCAGCCTGTCCTGGGGACACGACCAGCCCTCGGTGGGAAGGGAAGGGTGCAGATAATCTCAATTATTGCAAGTGCAGGTGGAGGTGTGAAAATCACCCGTTTTTAACACAGATGCTGAAACAGCGGTGAAATGCAGTAAGAAAAGTGAACAAAAGCTTAATGAGACCTTTACTCACTTCTGAGACAAACAGAGCATTGTCCCATCCCATGGGAGGGCTTTTCCTGAGCCCAGCACTTGGAACCTGCGAGCTCTGACTGGAACGAAAGGACCAAAATAAATATCGGGGAGGAAATAAATTCTCGTGTTGGCTGAGGGTTGTGGTTACTTTTAACAGCCCTGCAAGTGCTGTGACCTGGAAGTTTATTTTGCTGTGGGTGTATTTTTATGGGCAATCACGCATCGTTTAATGGGGGAGGTCATCTTGGAGGTTCCTCATTCTCCTACCAGCGCCCTCCTGAATAAAACATGGAGCTGTTTCAGCGTGAGCTGGGGGGGGATGAGGTGCCTGGAGAGAAGGAATGGAACTGTTCCACCGAAGTTCCGAGATCACAGCTCTGCTGGCACGAGGAGAGCAGAGATGCGAGAGCAATATTGAGTTAAATGTCAAAGCAACTGAACTTTTACATTTGGGAGCCCGTAAGAAACAGAAACAGATCTAATAAGACATCACATTTTGGCTCATGCCAGACTGATCCAATAATTCAGGTTGTAAAGAACAGGAGGTCTCCAAGTCTAAGCTCTTGGGCCAGCCCTGAGCACAGAGCAGGCTGCTCAGGGCTTTATCCAGCTGTGAGATTTATCCAGCTGTGATATTTTATCC
This sequence comes from Mohoua ochrocephala, assembly GCA_013398855.1. NCBI lineage: Eukaryota > Metazoa > Chordata > Aves > Passeriformes > Acanthizidae > Mohoua > Mohoua ochrocephala. The sequence goes on along the minus strand of VZTA01023984.1, from coordinate 22,741 downwards.
AGCTGTGAGATTTTATCCAGCTCTGAGACTGCCCATCCATGGATTTGGGCTCCTATCAAACAGACATTTACAAATCACTGAAGGGGTGAGTACACGACACTCATCAGCCCTAAATTCCATGAAAAAAAAAGTGGAATTAAATGGCCTTATCTAAGAATAATCAGTGAGAATCTGTAATTTTAGATGGTATCAGTGCCCATATCAAAACACCTGGCAGATACTATAGGGGAGGGCAAAGATTCTTTCAATGCCCTCGTGGTTTACTAATGGTAAATATGAGATAAATTGATTAAAATACCTGGATTAGGACAAGGATTAAAGCAGACTATAAGCCACTACATAAACAGCACTATAATTTCTCCTCTAAAATTTTATCTTTTATATAAAAATATAAATTTATATTTCTATTTTCTAGGAGTCCTCATCCTCATAGCCATGATCCTTTTCCCTGTGAATGTCCAAGGAAACAACCTGTCTGAAGAGCTGGCCCGTGAATGTTCCACCTCTCTGCAGACAAACCTGGGATCCAAACACAGCTATGGATATTCCTACTGGATCATGCTGCTCGTCCTTTTCCTGAACGTCGCTTCCCTCATCATCATCTATTTCTACGATCACGCCAGATATTCCAAGAAGAAAGAGCAGGAAAGACCCATTGAAAATGCGCCCAAGGACGTCATTCTGTTTTAAGGACACCTTGCAAAAGAGGGTGTGAAGGAAGAGGACTTTAATGTGGACAGCAGATTTCCATTTGCTCTGAACCGTGTGCACAGTTCAGTTCCCAAATTGTTTTGAGGACACAAAAGCCTCTTTTGGCTTTAGCTGCCTTCTGGCCTGAGCAGGAGGAGCAAAGACATCGTTTCAGTTGTGTGGGATTTGGGATCCCGAGGGACAGAAAGACTGCAAACACCGCCAGGATCCCGTGGGATGAGGAGAAATGGTCACGGAGGTGCTGCTGCTCCGTTGTCTCCTTTCTCTGCTAAAGGATCTCCTGCAGGTCTGGAGGCTCCTGGTCGTGCCAGGAATGGCACTCGTGGCCAGAATGCACAGAACACAGTGCTGGAGTCCCCGTGCCTGGAGGGATTGAGCAGCCCTGCGGCTGTGGCACTTGGGGACACTTGGTGGCCTTGGCAGTGCTGGGAATGGTTGGACTCCATGGATTTCCCAACCTAAACGATTCTACAATTCCATGGCAGCAGAGGAGCCCAGCATCTGCAGGTTCTTAATGGATGGAAACTTTAGGATAATCCCGTTTGGGGCTCTTTGCAGACCTTTGAGCACTGCCGAGAGCAAAGGGCACAGCCCCACCTCGGGCAGCTGTGCCCAGCCCCTCTCCACACATCTCTCCCTGGCACAAAGTCCCCCCAGCTGGGTTATCAGTGATGATTTATGGCCAGGGCATCCCTTTGCCCGGTTCAATGAGTATTCCATGTGCTCACAAAGACACACGGCTGTAGAACTGCCCAGGAGTGGGGAGCTCCCTTCTCATTCCTCCAAGGAATGAGCCGTGGGACCTTGGGACAGATCCAAGGTGCAAAATCCTGCTCAGAGCACGTGTTCACTGTGGTCAGCACTTCTGCTCCTTTGCCCCTCATCTCTGCAGCCAGGAGAGACTTTTTTTTTTCCCTTTAAAAAAGAAAAAAAAAGCCTCATTTTCCTTTCCAGTGTGATTTTCAGTCCTGCTCCACATCTGTCCTGTGATACAAGAGGTGCTCGTGGAGATAAGAAAGCGTTTTGAAGAGGGGATGAGGAGATACAAGAGGTGAATCCTCACTATTTATGTCAGAAAAATAAAGTTTGGAGATGAAAGCAGCCGGCACTTTGTGCTCTTTCAAAGGAACCAAAGCAGAGGGATTTTCCGTCCCGCTTAAAAGGGTGGTGAGGCCCGAGTGGGGAATGAAATAAAAATAAAAGAGGGTTTCTAAGAGTTGAGGGTGGCACGGGTCAATAAAATCGGGGATGATCTTTGCTCCACGTGCCTGGAAGTGCCGGGGAGGGCTGTAAACACCGCGGTGGAGCTGGCCCCGGGCCAAGCATTTGCCAGTTTTGCTTTGGCTGCAAAAATTTTCACACAGTTTCAGCGTTCATCTGTCGCTGTTGGGCCCAGCCAGCATCCGTCACACGCCACAGCTCCGCTCAGAGCTGCCCGGCGGAGGAACGGAGTCGGAATAACGCGGGAGGAGCAAGAATTCCTGCTCTGGAGAGCGGGAGCTTCCCCTCGCCCGGGAGTTCCTGCTGCATCGGAGCACTGGTTTGGGAAATAAAATAAATCCTGCGTTTGGATGCCTGGTGGGAGCACGTGGCTCTGTCAAAAATCAGTCTGGAGTCTCCTGTAACAAGGCCTCGCCTGCTTTGGTGTGAGCCTAGATCAAAGGCGCTGCAGCGCTAAAAAAGCCCGATTTAAACAGGAGTTCAAGTTGTAGGTGACTGACGAGGCTACCTCGGGATCCTTCCTCTGGATGTTTTATCTTGAATTAAGGGCAGGAATTCCCTTCCCAGGCACCAAGAGCTGCTCTCGGCCCCGCCGCACTCGGTGGCAGATGCTGCTGTGGGGATGGAGCGGGAGGGATGGGGCAGGAGGGATGGAGCGGGAGGGATGGGGCAGGAGGGATGGG
>VZTA01023984.1:0-20101 GCA_013398855.1 Mohoua ochrocephala | reverse complement strand
GGGATGGAGCGGGAGGGATGGGGCAGGAGGGATGGAGCGGGAGGGATGGAGCGGGAGGGATGGGGCGGGAGGGATGGGACAGGAGGGATGGAGCGGGAGGGATGGGGCCGGGGAGAGCCTCCACTGCCCCAAGGAGCATCCACGCATCCCCGCACGGGTGAACTCCCCCAACCCCGGCTGGGGCAAGCACGGGGGAAGTGAATGCACCGAGCTGTGTGAAATCCCACAACTCTGCACCCCGTGCTTCCCTAAAATTCCCTGGGCGCTGGGAAGTGGCAGCAGAGCGCTGTGTGCAGTGCGGGGTTATCATTTATGGGGCACCCGGAGAAGCTGTGCCTGCCCCTGGATCCCTGGAAGCGGCCAAGGCCAGGTTGGAGCACCCCTGGCACAGCGGGAGCTGTCCCTGCCCCTGGAACTGGATGAGTTTAGGGTTCCATCCAACCAAACCCAACTCTGTGATTCCACGAGTTGTTTTATCCCGGTTTCAGGCTCTCTCCTCCCTCTCACCCCTCACCCAAACCTGCCCCAGGGCAGCCAGAGGAATATTTATTTTCAACTCTCTGATACCCCCATAACGAAAATCATTAACTGTGTCTGTGATCCCGGGCTTGATTTAGAACATCAATTGTTAATTCGGGCAGCTCTCCCACCAGCAGAGATTTTTAAATAGCAGGAGCTGGCTGGCTCTTTAGTGGAATAGCTCCTGGGGGACAGGGATTGCTTTTATTGACTGAGTCTCTGTGCCTCTGGGTAACAGCAAAGCTGCACTGGCTCTTTTTTCCCCCTCTAATTGTGAATTAACCAGCTCTGCCGTGCTGTCGAGGAGCTGTGCCTACATCAGAAATTATTGCATTTGCCTGCTTGCAGCTTTGCAATGTGTCTTATTAAATGTTTTCGGCTGCTGCTAAACATGAGGGTGACTGTTAATTTACCAGGTGTTGAGGATCTGCGGTGGTTTCAGAGGAAAAGGTGCCTTTATTCAGCATTTCTGCTGCGTGGTGTAACTTCTATCCAGTGTGAAACTCTGAGAGTGAACTGTAAAGCCCAAATAGATCTTGCACGAATAGAATCGCAGAATTAGGGGATGGTTGGGTTGGAAGGGATCTTAAAATTCATCTCATTCCATCCCCTGCCATGGGCAGGGACACCTTCCACTGTCCCAGGCTGCTCCAAGCACCGTCCAGCCTGGCCTTGGGCACTGCCAGGGATCCAGGGGCAGCCCCAGCTGCTCTGGGCACCCTGTGCCAGGGCCTGCCCACCCTCCCAGGGAGCAATTCCTTCCCAATATATAACTTAAACCTCTCCTCTTTAATCCAAAGCCGTCCCTCCTCGTGCTGTGCCCCCACAGAAAGCAAGGTGAGAATGCATGGCCCAGTTAATGTTATATATGGTCGTTTTAAACCCCTGTAGTTCAATCACGATCGCTTTAGGAGAAGCATCCAAGTGATTTATTTAGCCAGGGAAAAAGAAGTCACTCATTGAGTCAGAGAGACCATTACAGACAGGTCAGCATGGATTGGGAGTGAGGGACTGCCTTGGATTTCTCCTTCAGGGAGTAAAGGGAGGAAGAGAGGGGAGCAGATGGGAGCTGGGGGTGCCTTGCTGGATAATCCCCTCTTGTTCCTCTCCACCCAAGCTCAGCTTTCAGCATTTCTGCCCCGGGGCACGAGGTGAGGAGCGGCTGGGACTCAGATGTTGGAGGGGGAATCACCTTTCAGCCGGTTTGAGGCAGGATCCTTCCCCTGACCTGCTCAGACACAGCTCCCGGGGAAAAGCAGCACTTCAGACACTGGCAAGTGATGAATGTGGAAAATTACCCGGCTTCAGATAAGATGGGAGCTTGATTTTTCCTTTCAGGAGTGCATCAGGAGTGCATCGGGCTGTCAGTGCCAGCTTTCCCCCTTTCACCTGAGGGGGAACTGCCAGGATTGGTGCTCATTAGGAGGATGAGTGCACTGAACACAGCTCCATTCATCTCCAGGCTGCCTGCTTGGCAAGAGCCAGCCCAATTCCCTTCTGATTGCCGAAAACCTGATGCAAGCTTGGATTAGGTTGCATCCCTTCTTTTTTTCCCCTCTTTTTTACCTTCCTCCCATGGAAGTGGCTGCAATGGGGGTGCACAATCCCTTCTCCCACTGAGTTTTTGAATCAGCATATTCCTGGATCCTTTGGCTTCCTGTTGTTCCTCCCTGTCCTGGATAACTCCGAGGCAGCCCGTTCCCATCCAGGGCATGGGGAATTCCAGAGTTTTCCTATTTTGTAATTTAACTGGGAGCAGGAGCGTCCAAATCCAGGCAGTTCCCTGAGAACCGACCTTTGTTATCTCATTATCCCAGCCCCATCCCAACCCAGCCCTCGGACACCTCCAGGGATGGGGCACATAAATCCTGACTCACCCTGGGATAACTGTCCCAGGGAATTCATGGGATTTCCAGGAATTCATGGGTTTTCTGCTGGAGGAGCAGTTCCTGTGGTGCCCAAACCCCATCAAAACAACCTCTTGGAAGAAAAGGAACCGAGAAATCAGGAAATGAAATCCCACAAAACAGCATTCCCTGCAATAACTCAGGATATGGAGTTATCCCTTCCTGCCCAGCCTGTTCTGGGTTCTGCTCCTGGGCCTGGAAGGGAATTTTGGTGGAGAACGAGGGGGATTTTCCCAGCTGTTTATTCCCATTTTCCTCCCGGCTGTTTGCTGCGGGAGCCGTGAGAGGGCAGCAGGCTCCTTCCTAGCATTCCTCGGCTTGGCATTCCCGGTTTATTTTGATGAAAAGTAGACGACGAGAAAAGCAGGGAGGGACAGGGACAACGCTCCTGGCTCCACGTGCAAAGGAATATTTTTATTTCACCCCCTTAAGATACGCAAAAAGAAAAAACATTTCCCAAATTAATTTCCCAAATTACATTAATTTTAAGGCTCTAATTGACATCCCGGCTCTGTGGGAATGAGCACAGGGGGATGGCATGGAGTGGTGGGCTCCTGGGAGAAGTTATTTGGCTAATTCCCGATATTATGTTATAGATAATGATAAGAGGAAAATTGCCTCCAAAAAAAAAAGCCCAGAGGAAAGTGAAAATACAAGATTTTTAAAAAATGTAACCAGAGCTACCAAAGTTCTTGGTTGATAATGGTCAGAAATACAGATTCAGAGAAAAAATGGGATTTTATACAGTGCAAATCTGCCAAATAAAGATAAAAATACTGAGTTTTGCAAAGGTAACCAAGGCAACGTTCACTTATATTCCTTGATCAATACGGGTGTGAGCAATACCATCATCTCAAATAAGAATAGAACTGTATCACCCCAAAATATCTGATAAACACGATTATTTCTGGGTATGAGACAGAGAGAATATTTCAGTGACCGCGGGAGGGGGGATTCTCCCATTCTTTATAGAAGATTTCAAAGAAAAAAATCGAGGAAAATACAGAGGGATCGTGGCACTGTAAGAAAGTATTTTCCATCTATTTCTGCCTGCTGAAGCCTCGGAAGAAGCACCAGGCACGTTGCAGTGAATATTAAAATATTCAGAGTGAAGCTTCTTGGGCAAAGAGCAATTCTTGGAATGAGCAGGGCAGGAAAAAAATCTGTGTATAACTAACCCCAAACTTCCTCCAACTGCAAACATCACTCTGGGAATATCCAGAGTTTAAAAAAAAAGGCAATTTTCCACGTTTCCAAAGTTTCTGACCAGTTGTAAGGCTCATCTGATGGGGAGAATAATAAAGAATAATAAAGAATAATAAAGAATAATAAAGAATAATAAAGAATAATAAAGATCTTGTGTGATGTATTGTGCCTTGCAAAAATCTGTTTTGAGGCACAATTTACCCTATCACACGTGATTTATTTGAGGAGACTTTGCAGGGCCACTCTGTTAAATTTCACATCCTCAGCTTGTGCTGAGGGACCTTGTCCCGTGCTGGAGATCCTGCAGCGGTCACCGAACAAATCTGGGTTATTTTGTCTATTTTCCTGTGTGTTTTCACATGTTTTGGGATCGGGTTTATTTCCCATTGCTGACGCCTGCCAGATGGGGTTATTTGAGTAGAAAATGTCACTCAGTGATGGGGAATCCTCCCAGATTTTTGGGGAATGAGGTGATCCATGAACACGCTGGTGCTCCGAGGAGCTGGCAGTGCCAACGAAGCCGCAGGAAGATGGGTGATATCCCAATGATCCCAACTTCAGAGAAATCACTAATTATCATAAAACTGTGCTTCTTTTCCCAAGGGCTTTGGGCTCCAGCCTGGACATTGTCACCTGCCCACGTTTTAAGGAAATTCAGCATTCCTGGACTTTTTACTGGATCTGAGGGTTTCACGTTTGAGATGTCGGGGCAAGGAGAAGGAAAGAGAAAATGTTTCATGTGAAATTGCCCAAGGAACACAAGTGGGTGATAAAGAAACTCTGCTGGCCTCTGCACGCCGTAATTCCGTGACAGAAATGCTTCTGAGGAAAATCGGGAAGAAAATCCCCTTTCCTGTCAACATCCGATGCGAGGAAAAGACAACTAAAAATGCGTCACTAAGGCAACAAAGGAACTCCTCAAGGACTCCATGATCCAAATCCTCGAGAAAAAATAGCTACTCTAAAAACTGAACAAATCAAAAGTTCAAATAAAAGGCACTGAGGAGATAGAAAAGCTGCAGAAAAGGCTCTATAAAAGGCTGTAGAAAGGGGTGTATAAAAAGGCAAAAAATCACCATGGCCTCAATACCATCAATGATGTGTTTTCTTTGTTAAATCTCCACGAAAATAAAATAGAGGCCACACAAGTGACCACGAGGAGGAACCTGCTGCTGGCTGGGGGTGGCTGAAAGCCAAACACCCCTCTCCAGGAGCTGTTTCATTCCTCAAGGAGGTTTGTCAGCACCTCAATTGCTGTTTTCCAGACCTGGCACCTGGGCTGCAATAGAGGGAAGAAAGCCGAGGATCCATAACCATCCATCTCCATTTGTCATTCCTGCGTGAGAGGGGAGCAGGGCCCCGTCTCCAGCACCAGATTTTGCTCTCTGATACCACCCTGGGAGTCACTCATCCCCTCCTCTCCCTCTCTCCTGCCCTTACAAGTTGAGACTTGCTCAGCTCCTGCATTTGGAAATAAATGGGTTTTATTTTTCCAGCATTTCGCTGGAAATGAAACTTTGCACAGGTGAGAAAAACACAAAAATACCACTCAAAGCCACATTTAAAGGGACACATCGGCAGGGTTTTAAATGTTATTTTCAGCCTCTTCTCTTACAACCATCCCAGTGCCCCCTGCAGAGCCGAAATGATGCTGGATTTTAAGAGCACCTCTGGGTTTCATGTGGGATAATGAATGAAATGCACCCACAGATGGGAAAGGATCCTGCCAGCAAGGGGGGGAATTCAAATTATTCCTCTGCAGCCAGAGGGTGACTGCTTCTAATCTGGAAATAACTTCCATTATTGAAACAAAAGAAAGGAGCTGCAGCTTCTGGTTAATTCTGAGGGGACTGTTCAGCTATTTTTTAATGAAATGCAGGTTGGGAACACTTTTTAGGCAATTTATTGCACAGGTTAGGCTGATGGGAAGCTACAGGATGCAGGAGAGAATCCAAGTCCTCAATCAAACAAGGTGCAGCAGGTAAATAGGGTCAGGTGTAAGAGAGGACTTGAAAAGGGCAGCACATTTTAGTTTTCCTCACAAAGACTTTAAAGAAGAGTCAGGGAACAGAGCATCGACCTTTTCCGTGGATAATTCACTTCATCCCTCTTTTCTCTGAGGAAGATGTCATCGCTTCTTCCAAGAAATGTTCCCTGGCATGGACTAGCAAGAATAAAGCCCAGAGGTTGATTTCATCATTTATATCGATTTATTACACCTCTCCACAACAATTCCGAGAGGAAATTTTTTCCTCTGGGAAGCTCTGAAGTCCCAACCGTGCCCTGGCGAGGCTGCAGAAAACCTCTTGATCCCACATAAAATATTCCCCGGCAATTCTGAAACCCAAAAAAAAAAAAAAGGAGAGACGAACACACTTTTTGTGCGTGGACCTGTGCCCAAGACGAATTTTGAGGCAAAAAAAAAAAGTCAGAAAGCAGCTCAGAGAAGGGAAAGTAGGGAGATTTTGCTCTCCTGTAAATCATGAGCAGCTGGAGCTACTTGTTAGGGTTCACTCAGGCTGAGCGCGCTCTCGTTCTCATCCGGGGAGCCCCAGGAGGGGTTTATTTCCCCAGGCTGAAAGAAAAGACCCCTCAGATGTGATAAGAGAGTGGATAAATCATTGCAGTGATTTAATTACGGCTGGCAGAAACGAACCCCTGCATTTTCAAGGCTTAGGAGTTGGTTTTCGTGGCACAGCAGGCTGAACCATCCAGAAATAAACGTGGGATATACCTTGGGATATCAAGATTCCAAGATGAGCCTCCTCCTCCTCCCCCAGTGGCAGGTGCTTGGCCGGGCAGGGATGGGGAATGTGCCTGCAGGGATTCTGCTTCCTCCAAATCCTTTTTAGAGGGAAATATTGGACATTCCTTCCTGGACGTGGCAGGCAGGTTTCTGTTGGAAGTCCAGCAAATAAAAGGGCTCAATTTGTCCGTGTCAGGATGGGGCAGGGATCTTTTTCCCTTCGAGCAGTGAAAACCTCCCAGCAGCCAATGGTGCTGAAAACCAAGATGTGACCAGATGGGAAGAGCCTCTCCATCAATTAAAAAAGGATCCACTGTCAAAGAAGAGAGGGTTTAGGGGAAGGAATGGCAAATATATTCTGGATAATGTTATAGACATTATTTAAATTATTATTATTTAATAATAATGGGTTCATGAACTCCTGAATGGCAAACAGCTCCAACAAAATATGGCCAAGCCCATTGGAATGGTTTGGGTTTAATTGTGTTTTTCCAAATTTCCAAGCTTAAGGGAGATAAAATTGGGGCTGTTTGGCCTGGAGAAGGGAAGGCTCTGGGGAAACCTTAGAGCCACTTGCAGTCCCTAAAGGGGCTCCAGGAGAGCTGGAGAGGGACTGGGGACAAGGGATGGAGGGACAGGACACAGAGAATGGCTTTAAGCTGAAAATGCATAGATTTAGATGGGATATTGGGAAGGAATTGTTCCCTGGGAGGGTGGGGAGGGGCTGGGATGGAATCCCCAGAGCAGCTGGGGCTGCCCCTGGATCTCTGGCAGTGCCCAAGGCCAGGCTGGACATTGGGGCTTGGAGCAGCCTGGGACAGTGGGAGGTGTCCCTGCCATGGCAGGGGTGGCACTGGATGAGTTTAAGGTCCTTCCAAGCCACCCATCCTGTGGTAAATCACCCGGAATTTCCATTCTCCTGGAATAACTCACCCCAGGCCATCACTGCTGGGTTATTTCTCAGCCCACCCTGAGCACGCTGGCTCTGTGGGGATCAGATCCAGGTTCTCCCAGCCTGACTCCTGGTTTAGGTTCCAGGGAGCTGAGGAGCACTCAGGTTTCTCTGTGCATCCCAGGAATGAGCAGCTGGCTTTTTCCAGCCCATTGCTGAGTTTTTAATCCCACTTTTACGGTTCCTGTGGATGGGCATGGAGCAATAAGGAGAACTCCTGCTGCTTCTCCCATCCTGGGTGTCTTGTTAAGAGCTATCAGAGCTCCTTCAGCTCTGTTGTGAAACTGACTCAGAACAGCTTTGCTCGAGTTCCCAGAGAAATGTTACCAACAAAACCCACACACAATTTATCAGCTCAGCTCTCAGTCAGCTGAGATGAGGCACAAACCCCAGATGCTCGTATCAAACACAAGAAATAGGATAATAAATACACTCAGAAAGGCACTGTACTGTTGGAAAAACCTCACTCCGCTTCCAGGGCACCTTGGCCAGAGCTCCCAGAGGAATTGAACGCCTCTGGAGATCCTCCACAACGTTTTAAGGGCAAAAATGGGTTCTCACATCGACCCCTGAGAATCTCTGTCTGGTTTGGAGTAGCCCCTCAGAGAGCAGATGCATTTCTGGGCAATAAAACGGAGCAGTGGAAGACTTTAAAAAAAAAGCTGAGACTGAATTTTGTAAAAGGTCTCCAGAGTGTTTAAAGATATGTCATGAAGGATTTACCCCTGGGCGTGGGGGTCAGGTGAATGTGAGAGCCCTCCAGAACAAGAGGGCTGAAAGGAATTCTCTGCCTCCAGGAGCCTCTGATGAACACGAGGGCGTGAAATGAAGAATAAAGAGATTGCAGAGGTCACTGAGGTGCGGGGAAGGGGTGAAAGAGCACAGGAAATTCTGGGAGGGAGCAGAAGCACCCAGGAATGCCGTGGGGTCAGGATTCAGGGATCACCAGAGCCAGCAGTGCCCAGCAGAGCTCTGCTCCCAAACCCTGCATGGAGCACTTCGTGCACTGCCAGAGGCTGTGACAGGGATTTAAAGGTTCATTAACCCACGGGCTGGGTTTCTCGTTAGAAGTCTCTTTTGCTACATTCCCCAAAACTCTCCAGCTGGTCTTAAAACAAGGAATCCTACAAGGAAATCATGGTTTGATGAGGAACCAAAGCTTCTCTGCAAAGCTGGGTTTGGTGCAGGAAAAGGCACCCTGGTGTTGCCTAAATTAAGAGGAGCCCGCGGAGTTTCCTCAGGGTCTGAGCCATTCTCATCCTTTTCGTGGTTGCTGACTCACTCTGTAGCCTCCCCACACAAATTTCCCGGGCAATTCAGTGTTCCAGAGCTAATCCAGCATCTCCTCTGCTGGATTTTTTTTGGTCTTAACAATTCATGTGGCATCGGGGGGGGGGCGGGGGCTGAAAAAATTCCACAACTTCAAATCCAAACCAACGCTCTGGGAAAATCAGGTTTTCCCTGCAGGACTGTGCTACACAGTTAAGCTGCATTGAGGTCAGTTCTGTTCTGCACAGACCTCTACAGGGAGTGGGAAAATGCACCTGATGTTCCCAGTCAGAATTTGTTAGTCCCAAAGATCAGTGAGGCCAGGATGATTTTTTGCCTTTTTATACACCCCTTTATACAGCTTTTTATATGGCTTTTTTATCTCCTTGGTCCTTTTAGCCCCCACACTTGTAACTCCCTCAGTCTGATCCCCCAGGTCCCGTTAGGCAAAATTCAAACCAGGGTGTAAAGAAATGCTCGGGAAACACAACCTTGATGCCAGGAGGATTTTTTGCCTTTTTTATATATACCCCTTTTATACACCCCTTTATAGAGCCTTTTACCCAGCTTTTCTATCTCCTCAGTGCTTTCAGCCCCCCCACCTGTCACTCCCTCAGTCTCACACCCCGTGTCCCGCTCAGCCAGGAGCCCAAACACCCTGGGAGCCGCGGCTGAGGGTCAGACAGCCCCAGACACCAAGGGCCTCTCTGGAACACACCCTGGGAACTGAGACAGGCCCAGCCAGGGGGGAGACTCCTCAGCATGGGGGGGATTCATTCGAGTCTCTCCCTGGGCAATCTTTGATAGATGTGCTCATTGGCAAGGCCTGGGAGTTGTACACACGATTTATGGGGTGGGGGCATTCCGGGGGCACTTGGGCGCGCTGCACTGGGACGGTGTGGGGCACCAAGGATCCTAAATAAACACCGAGGGAAAAACCCCTTTCCCTTTCACTGTGTCTGACTCTCCATTCTAAGACCAGGAAACGGCAACACAGCACAGGGCTTAAATGTACAAACCCACTTTGCTTTTTCCGCTGCTGCAGGAGAAAGCCTGTCCAAATTACAGTGCAAAGAACAATATAAAAATAAATAAAGGTTTCATTGCAGCAGCAGTTTGGTTGAAAACCTCTTTTCCCCGAGATTGGCACGTCTGTTTTGACTTTCCTGCAGCGACAAAAATACCACCGCAGGCTGCAATAGGTGTAAAGGCACTCCAACAACGCCGAGGCAAAGAGGAAAACAAGTAAATAAAGGTTCTTAAAATAGTGCACAGTGGAGCATAAAGCCAGAATGTCCTGAGCTAAAACGTGGGGATTTAGAGGTTCTCTTCCCTCCTCCTGCCCATCTCCAGAATGTGTTTTACCATCTGGTGCCAGGGATGAAATTCCCCCTCTGTCCGTAGAGAAATGAGAATTTCAGCCCATGTGGGAAACATTGGGACAAATGCCCTTTCTGAAAGCAAAAGAAAACATTTTAAGACCCACAAGTATTTTGCCTGGGGAAATTTCCTCTTAATCTTGGCACTGACACCTCTCTCAGCCACTTCTCAGCGCTTCAAACCACGCTGGGGGCCAGCAGCAGCCATTCCCAAGGTATTTGGTTTCTCCCCACAGGTTTTTGCAGCCATTAAGTGACCTCAGATCCGAGGGCTGCTCTTCCCCCGCAGTGACAGGTAATTGAACAGGAGCGCAGGAGGGGCTGAACAAAGATGTTTCCTCCAGAGCAGCTCCTTTTCCCCGCCAAAGAAAACACTTGCTGACCTGAAAATGGGGTAAAATTCTCAGCTGATATTCTCTTATCATGTTTCACAATAAAATGTAATTGCGGAGTCGGATTAGACTCGGTTAAGAGATGCAGCAAAGATGATTTTGGGCATCTTGTGAGCAAGGGTGTTAAAGCTGAGCAGCACTGGGACAAAGAGTGGCCTTTGGAGACCACTCAGCTGCAGCCCCTGGCACAGGGTGATACCCAGAGGAAAGGGGGTATCCCTCCAAAAACAAAGCCTGCCCTTGCTCTTCAGTCCCTCTGCCAGGGAAACGCTTCCAGGTGTTGCAGGTCTGAGATAGAAACTCCTTTCTGGTCACACCATCACACAGAAATGCCTTTATGCAACCAGAAAAAAGCCAGAGGAACTTTTCAAAACAGTTTTTGTGTTCAAGGACACAGGGAGAGAGCTGCTGCTGCTGCTGCTGCAGAGCAGAGGCACCTTCCTGCTTTCCCCGGCTCTGGGCTCCTTTTCTCGGAGAGAGAGACGGAGAGAGTTCAACTCCTTTGTTTCCCTGGGACTTTGGTTTTTTCTTCTTCTCTTCTGGGCTGTTCAGAGCACCAGAACATCAGAACCTCACTGGGAGCCCTCACACCTCGGCCCGGAGGGGCCCGAGCCCACCCAGCTCCAAAGAGGAGAGAGAGAGAGAGAGAGAGCCCACAGCCACAGAAAGGACTCTCAAATCTTCCCAGGTTTTCTCTCCACAGCGAGAGGTTTTATTATTTAGCATTATTCTTTTCCCGTGTGTTTGGTAAATAAATAGGGGTTTTTTCCCCCTTCTTTCACTTTTCCTTCAAGGAATATTTTGGTTCCCTGGTGGGGCAGGGGTGGCTGTACCCTGCCTTCCATAGAGGAGACGTTCCTCCAGGAGCATTCCTCCAAAATTTTGTCTCAAACGGGGACAACTCACCTGTGACCCCACAGACATCTGTCTGTAAGGTCACACCCCCGTGCTGACAAGGGCAGGTCCCCCGAGGGGTGTCCTGGGCAGAGGTGTCACCGCAGAGAGGGACAGAAAGAGGTGGCACCGCTGACACCCCGAAGGGGACAAGGTCCAGGCTCTGCAGTCCCTCACTCACTTCTCAGGCTGCCACATCATTTAAACCTTCCCAAAATATGCGGGTGGGAAGCTTTGGAAAGGCAGGGAAAGGGAAAAAAAGGAAACTGCAAATTGCAGAATTTGTGGTGAGCTCCACGGAGTGAAAAATTCCAGACTCATGGAAAAATCTCCTCCTGCACGCCCAGAGCAGCTGGGGCTGCCCCTGGATCCCTGGCAGTGTCCAGGGCCAGGCTGGACATTGGGGCTTGGAGCAGCCTGGGACAGTGGAAGGTGTCCCTGCCATGGCAGGGGGTGGGATGAGATGTTTTTTAAGGTCCCTTCCACCCAAACCAGTCTGGGATTCCATGATTCGTTCCAGTATAGACCAGTACAGTTCTGGTGTCTCTGGCTATGGCCTGGCACTATTTAACTTCATAGACATATTCCATACGTGCTGCATGTTTTCTGTGCTTTAATTCCCAAATTACCTGGATATTTCCAGCATTGTTTGAAAGGCAGAAGAGTTATTCCATGACAGACGATGGGTCAGAAAGGCAGAGTAAATACATCAGGAGGAATGGAAACTGGGAGATGATACCACACTAACTTGTCTTTATTTGAGCACTTATTCTTTCAAGACAAAGGCGAGAGATCCACCTATCCTTCATCTGAGAGCAGCATCTGTCACAGCAGGAAAAACCACTGCAGAAAAACGAGTCCAAGGGTTCCCAGAAGAAGTTTCCAGAAGAGGCTGAAAGGAGCACAAATCGTGCCTCACGCTGCAGGAGAGGAGGAGGCGGCCAGGAGCTCCCAGCACTGCCCTGTGTGGGGGGAGTTCTTGGCACCTGCTCCTCACACATCCCCTAGAGGGGAAAAAGGACTGAATATCAACCCAAAGAGGGCTGAAATGTGACTTTACAAGGTTTTTATTCTCGGCGAGGCGCGGTTATTTCGGTAAGCGAGCCCCGAGGGAGGCGAGCGTGAACTCGTGCAGAGAATGTCGACTGCAGCCCTCGGGAAAACGGCGAGTTTGGGGCAGGAGAAAACTCTGCAGATCTGCTGAAAGCTGAAATGCAGGAGGAGGAGAAGTATGGAAGTGAAAGGGAAACTTTGTGGAAGAAAATAACGTTTCATTATAGCCGTGACTGCGTTTACTCAGAAAATGGAGGGCTGAAATAACCAAACTGGGTGCAAGGAAGCGAAGAAAAAGCACATTTTGAGGTGGATGTTCATGACTTGATGGCCAGGATCAGCCATCTGCAAAAGGCGTTGTGCCAGAAGGGCCCTGCAACCCTGAACTCTGCCAATTAAACCTTTTAAAGGGTTTGATTGATTTAAATTCATTAAGAGTTTCCCAGGGAGTGAAGGAGAGGTGAGGTGGGTTTACCTCGGCCAGCCGAGTGCATTCAAAGGTAATTGTTTTGCTAATTTCATCAGAATATTTGCTGTCATCTCTACCTGTAGCACAGATTAGAGTTAATTAAAAGTTCATCCACAAGAAGAGCAGCTGAGATTGGATCTTCACCACTTGAAGGACCAGCTCCAGCTTTTACCTTTTTATTCATTTTCATTCATTTGTATTCATTTTTACTCATTTTTATTAAATTATACTCATTTGTATTCATTTTTACTCATTTGTGTTCATTTTTATTCATTTGTATTCATCTAACTTAAACTTCGCTGATTCATGGCTCTTCAGCAATCTCACTCCCACTTACAAATCCCCTTGGGAATTTCTGTGTATTCCTGGCAAGACCTTAATAAACCCCAAAAACTCTGCCCCTCTCCTACAAAACCAGCCCAAATCCTGCCTCCTGAAGCGGGGAAATATCACCTTTGGAACCCGAATCGGAGGGTGAACCCCTCTCAGGGACTAAAAGCGAAGTCAGAAATGTTTTTTTCAGTATTTTTACCCGTGCCTGGAAGATGGGAGGGAGAAATAATTAACTCCGTGCAAAGCTAATTGTGGTAATTAGCTGTTGATGAAGGGAACGGCGTATTAAATATCAACATTTGTCACTAACGTGTCATTTCAAACAAAGCTTTGTGCCCTACAAGCAGAAGCTCGACTTGAAATGTTCATGAGTCACAGCAGACAAAAAATGTGTTTATTCTGCATTCTGAACATCCCTGGGTTCGAGTGCTGGAAGGAAATGTCAGCGGCACTTTGTCACCAGATCCCTGTCAGAAATTCCCGTTCAAATTGGAGTGCACGAACCCCACAGCAGAGTTTTCACACCTAAATATCTATACGTTAAAATAGAGATTTTAAAGAGGTGTAATTATGGAGAGTTAGATGCGCTATGAAATAGATTGATGTTTTTAAAGCAGAGATTAAGTTTGAATCCTTAAAGTTTCTTCTGGTTTAAAATTCCACTTGACGTCCCAGCAGTGCAACCCCTTTTTGCTCAGAGCTGGTATCTCAAGGAAAGCCTTTGCCCAGATGAAAGCAAAGCGATATTTTAATGCAGTATTTGCCAAATGAGCCATTTTGGGACTCTTTTAGATGAGCAGGTCACTCTTTTCCTGCAAATTCCAACTGCCTCATCCCACCGTGTTGGCAAACCCAAAACTCTGCTTGGGGACAGACCTGGATACAGAGGTTCCTTCCTCTAAAAAAGGATAAAATCTCTCCTTTAAGCTCATTTGTAGTAAGAAACTGTGAATCCCTGGCTTCCCATCCTGAACCACCAGCTTTAAACCCCTCTTTTATTTCTTGTAGCTCGACAAGCTGTGAGATGTTTATTTATCCCATTAGAGAAACCAAAGTGAGGGGAATAAAATCTCCAGGAATTCTGTGAGCTGCAGCAAGGTCTGAACCTGAAGGGATGGGATGTGTAACTTTAAAACAAAAAGGAAGCCTGAGGTTTGAAATTGCTCTTTGAATCTGAAACCTTTAATTACGGTGTTAAAACTCTTTCCCTCTTGGGGCTGTTCCTCTTTTGGGAGGTTCCCAGGCAGCCTGGATTTGTTCCAGCACTGTGCCCAAACATTTTCTACTTGCAGGAAAGAGGAATTTTTTCCCCCCAAACAACTTCTCTTTATGATTTTTGGGGTTTTTTTTGGATGGAGCTTTCCCTTCAGAGGGAGTTCCTCTCACTCCCGTTTTGCACCTCCCGAGGTCTGAGCAAATTCCCAGCACAAGATCTGAGCACATCCCTGGGGCACTGTAAAGAACTTTTCAGGCTTTAATCACCTTCAGGCTGTAGGAAAACCATCTCAATATAAGCAAGAAGCTCCACGGTAGGGTTCTAGGACACTTCATAAAATGCCCGATAAAATGTATTGATCTTTCCAAAAGCACCTTTAAGTTAAAAAAATCCCAGCTAGAAATGAACAGCAAAAATCAAAGTTTGCTTTAAAAACAGTCTCTGCTGGTCTGCTGCTGTGAAGTGATCAGAAAGTGACTTATGAAAGTGAAATGGTTTTTGCACTGGCTTTCCTCAGTCTGAAGAAAAATTCCTGAGTTCATCTTCACAAAATGGAACAGCTCACGAGCATCTCTGGGCTCAGCATAAGCAGCAACACTGTGCAAGTTTAGCCCCTAATGAAAATAAAACAGAATAGAATAAAATATAAAATTAAATTAAATTAAATTAATTTGAATTCAAAAACGGGAGCAGATCCCGGAAGGAATGACCTGGGAACACCCCCTATCCCGCGGCAGACATTCCCAGCAGGATTCTCCCCCTCGGATTTGTNTAAAATAAAGTATAAAATAAAGTATAAAATAAAATACCAGTCAGTTCTATCAGAACCTGACAGCTGTAAATGATCTAAGCTCAAATCAGAGGTTATGAAATCCTTCACCAAGCACAGCAGAAATCACCCCAGAATAAAAAACTCTTCCCTTCTTCTCCGTGGTTATCCAGGTGATCAAGAAGTGTTTTCCTTCAAGGAAAGGCAAACACAGCTCAGCCATGTGCTATCATATTGACTGAAAACTCGGTGAAAAGAGCAGATTAATCCTGGTTGATGGACTTGAGCCGGGCTTTTAAATGCCACTGCTGCGGGCAGGAGCAGAGTTTTTAGTCCCTGTTCCACCCAGATGATCTCGCAGTCAACACCAGAGGTGGTGTTCTTATAACTCAATTCTTTCCCCTACTCCAAGGTACCATTTCCCCCTTCTGCAGCTCCTCATTCGGCACTCACTGGAACTGTTCCTCTCCAGGGGTGTCTCAGAGCCTTCTCCAGAAAAAATCAGCATTTCCAAAAGGTCCCTGGGCAAAGAGTGGGACAGGGAGCTGGGCTTGGCCCGAATCCCAGGATGGGTTGGGTTGGGAGGACCTTAAATCCCATCCATGGGCATCCCATGGGCAGGGACCCCTCCCACTACCCCAGGCTGCTCCAACCTGGCCTTGGACACTTCCAGGGGTGGAGCAGCCACAGCTTCTCTGGGCAAGGAGAAATCCCAGACCCGAGCGTCGGGAGCAGGACAAGAATCCCGAATTCTCACGGAGGGAGCAGGTCTGGCACCATTGCAACAGGAAAAACCAGTTCCACCCCTAAAGCAACAAATGCAGCTCCTCACCAGGAGCTGCCCAGGGCCTGGACACCCCTGGGAGCACAGGGAGAGGGGCTGGAGTCCTGCAGGAGCAGCACTGGGTCCCTGGGTGCTCCCAGGACTCCGAGGGAGCAGCACAATCCCAAAATAACCACAGCACAAAGAGCTGGGTTCTGCAGGTTCTGAGATGAATCCTTCACATCCAACCTGCTCCCACCACATATATTCCCAAATTTTCCTCCAGGATTTGAATTCCCATCTCCTGCAGCATGGAATTCTAGACAACCCATAAGAAAAAGATGAGCTTCCTGATATTTTTATGTGCTAACAACTACTGACAACCTCCTTTCCCCTCAGCCCCGATGACTCCCAGCAGTGACAGGAACATGGGAACTCGGTTTTGTATCGATTTTCCTCTCACGATATAAAATTTAATATTCCCTGTTCTGTTTTCCAACAAAAAAAAAATCCTGGGAAGCTGTGTTATCACACAGCAAAGCACAGGGAAATCCTGGGGCTCGACAAGGATTTATCACAGGCAAGTGTTGGAGCAGAGGGAAAACTGAAGAGAAAAAAAGGAGAAATAAATCTGATTTATCGCATCCTGTTTGCGTTTGTGATGGGCTCCTCCTGAGCGATCATCACCCTGAAAACAGAGATTTATTGCTTTTGGAACTGGGTTAGAATAGAACTGAGAGTGAAATAACAGCAATTAAAGGCAGGAGAACAATTCACAGACTCGTTGCTGAAGAAATGAAACCTCCAGCTCAGCTCTCCAGGCACTGCTGCCCTCAGAGGCACTGCAGGGATGGACTCCGTGTGCTTTTGGGAACTTTCTGTTCCTCCAGGTTAATCCAGGGGACACCCCCCAGGCACTGCTTGCACACAACCAGGATCCCCGTGAGCAGAGCTCACTCTGCCAGAGCTGCCGGGCTCTGTCCGGCCCTTTTTGGGAGGAGAAGCTGCCAGGGATGAGGAGGGATGGGGTTGTTCTTTGGGAAGCCTCCAGCCCTGAGCTGGGCTCAGAGCAGAGCCCCAGAATTAAATGTTCAAAGGTGCAAACTCTCCTTTCCTGCCCTGCCTCACTGCCTGCTCCCCAAATCCTGATTTATGAGGCTTTGACAGCCCCTTGTCTTCCTTATTTAGGCCAACACGTTGTTCCAGAGTACAGGAATCCTGGATATTTATCCTGTTGGATGAAGGAACAGCCTGGATCCCTATTTTCATGGGTTTACCCTTGAATAATGAACCAAGGTTGTTGTTTCCTTGCCAGAGCTGCACCTTCCCCTGTGCAAAGCACAGCACAGAGTGGAGCTTCCACAACTCTGTCGTTTCCCAAGCTTTTCCATAACTTATTGATGTCATTCCACGTCTCCAGTGCACCCTGGCTGCATTGAACCACGGATTTCTTGCTCTGTTTGGGTATTCCCTCAAGCAGTGAAACCTTTTCAATCCTGTTCAGTTCATTGAGGGGGAAATGGTGAAATTGATGCTGAACCTGTTCCTGACAGCACCAATTGCTCTAAATTCCAGCAGGAATCATAGAACAGAATCACAGAATATCCTCAGCTGAGGGGGACCCATCAGGATCACTGATTCCAACCCCTGGCCCTGCACAGAAACCAATCCCACCACTGGATTTCTAATTATTTCCAAGACCAGGAGAGAGCAGCGATGGCATCCAAGTGCAGGAACATCCCGTAATGCTCACCTGTGTTAAACCTCCTTAGCTCCCACAGACACGGAAAAGCAGTGACAGACCTGTGGCAGGGGTTTGGGGACAGCAGGAGGGGGTCACAGGGTGCACACTCCACTTTGGACATCTCCAACTCCCCCCCTCAGCCCTTCTCCCAGCGTGGAACGCTTCCTCTGGAGCCTCATCCCAGCTCCTGAGTTGATTCCCAGGCGCCCCCCTGGAGAAACCACCTCTGTTATTTCTGTTGGGAATCTGGCCCAATCCCACAGCATCCCCCCCATCCCAGTATCCCCCCCATCCCAGTATCCCACCACCTTTCCCACCAAAGCCTGCAGCTGTAATTAGCCCAGAGCCTCGTTACCTGCTGCAGCTCTTCCTTCAAGGCAGAGCTTTTGCTCCCAGGGATTGCCACTTCCCTGCTCCAATGATTTATTGAAAAAAAAACCCCAAAATCTCCTTTTCTTTCCCACACACAAAAATAGAATCAGAACACAACAGAAGCACAGAGAAAATACAAATGGTGGCCTCCACGCACGCATTGAATCATCATCTAAAAGTGTCCCTGGAAAAAGGCTCTGCAGTGGAGTGTGGTCCTTCCACTGAGCTATCCATGGATTTCCCTGCCCCAGGATCCAGGGGAGCCAACAAAGACCACTCTGGGGAAGTCTGAAGCACCTGCAGCCTCCTGGGGTTCTGTTTTCCTGCATTTCCACGGTCCTGCAAGGGCATTTTGTCCCAGGGGAAAACAGTCTCAAGGGGAAAATCGGGAATTCAGCCCTTACAGTCGGATCTGGAATTTTGTATCCTGGAGCAGCAGGAAACGTGGGTTCAGTGAAATCACTTCTTGCCCAGCTCTGAGGTCTGGGGTCTTCATGGGGTCTTGGGAAGGGTCCTCCAGCTCTGCCAGGCAGGAGTTTCTCCATCCTTCCCAGGTAAAATGTGTTCCCATTCCTTAGGGAATGAATATCCCAGTCCAGAGGCAGCTTGGACCCTCGGACAGGATCCGACCTGCTCGGAAAAGGAAACAGGTTATCATTTAAATGTCTTCTTCCTGGAAAGCCCTGGGAAAATAACAATGGGAACAAAGAGATGCTGTCTGAAATATTTTAAATTCCATTGCAGAAATTTCATTTTCATGTCAATTTTCTTGGATGAGGCTTTTTTCAAGTAGGGAATTAATAAAAAATGAATTTATCTCCACAGACCCCCGCAGGGCACTGGCTGACAAGTTCAGTTGGCTCCTTCCTTCACTCCAGGTCTACTCAAGGTGGATATTTGTAAACCAGATATTCTTTAACACAATTTACTACATTTTAGGCCAAGAAAAACTTACTTTGCACAGCTGATTCTTCCCTCTCACCAGGGCCTCGAATCTCTGACATTTTTTAGGTTCTCAGACAGTTTTTCTGGGGGTTTTTTGGTACGAATTTGCTTTATAGCCCCATTATAATACACCAAAAAAATTGAATTATCAGCTTTTTGTTTTGGATGCTTGATTAAATCTGAAATTCCTCGTGCAAGTTCTGGTCAGCTCCACGGGCTGGCACGGAAATGGGATCGTGTTTGGGGGAAAATAAAGGGGGTTTGGTTAGAAATGCTGCAGAGGTTGGGGGCTGGGTGACCTCTGTGCCAGCCTGGTGTTCCCTGGGAACAAATCCTGGGAGTGACGGCAAATCCCTCTGCCTTTCTCATGGAATCAATGGTTTGGGTTGGAAACGACATTAGTTTCATCCAGTGCCATGGGCAGAGACACCTCCCACTGTCCCAGGCTGCTCCAAGCCCCAATGTCCAGCCTGGCCTTGGGCACTGCCAGAGATCCAGGGGCAGCCACAGCTGCTCTGGGCACCCTGTGCCAGGGCCTCAGCACTTTCTGAGTAAAGAATTTCTTCCTGATATCTAATCTGAATCTCCCTTCTTTTAGATTAAAACCATTGCCCCTTGTCCTATCTGTTGGTGTAAGAATCCATTCGCCCTCTCTTTTATAAGCCGGCTTTAAACACTGGAAGGGGCTCTGAGGTCTCCCTGGAGCCTTCTCTTCTCCAGGTGAACACCCCTAGCCCATCTCCAGAGCACCCCTGAACATCTCCTGGCACCTCTGCGACACCCAGGCTGCAAACCCTTCCCTCGCCTCCCCAAACACAGCCAGGAGGGCTGGCAGGGAATCTGCTTTGCTTCCTGGCCGTGGAAAGCTGCCCAGGACACCCGCGTGGCAGGAGGGTAAAGCCGTGGTGGGACAGGCCAGGGAGAGGAGGAGGGAGGGAGGAGAAAAGGCCGGCCCTGGGGCACCGTGCGGCGCTCACCCATCCCCACCCCCGTGCACCCGTGCTACCGATCCTGTATAAAAACTCACATTTCCGCCGCACAGGAACATCCCCGTGCCGTGCCCGAGTTCGGCTGGGGCTGAACCCCGTCAGGCCTGGCCCCCGGCGTGGCCGTAGCGGGCGGCGGCCTCGGGCGGGGGTGGCCGCTGGTCCCCGCCGCTGTCCCCGGCCGCCT
>VZTA01023981.1:0-13297 GCA_013398855.1 Mohoua ochrocephala | reverse complement strand
GTTTCTCCCAGTCCTTATCATGAAGCCTCCTTTAGGTTTTTTTTTCCTTTTCCCTCCTCTGCCCAGCTGTGGCAGGGGAGGGTGAGCGAGCGGCTCTCGTGGGTGCCTGGTGCTGGGCCAGTGTCAAACCATGACAATCTGTGACAGGACAGAGCTCACAGGGTCACAAAACACACTGTGCCCGTGTGCTTCCCACGTACCAAAGCCAGCAGAAACAAGCCTGAAAATCAGGACATGCTGGCACAAAGACTACAGGGGCCAAGAGATTTCCTTAGCCATTTAATTTGCTTTGACAAAAATTGCAAAGACCTCTAGCAGTAACTACATTAAATTTTAAAAATTTAGAATTTATCATTCAGCCTCATTTTTTCAGGAGGGGTATGGGGTGGATCACATATTAACTCTCCTTCTCCGTGGCTCTATGTGTCACACAGAATCTGAAAGGTGTGAGGGAGTCTTGCTTTGACTTGGTCCTGGCTACACATATGCACTCTTTACAAATCCAGTATGTATCACACATTATCTAAATCCCAATCTTGCTTTAAAATAGCACTGTCAACATAAATTTTGACCAAAAATAAGCTTCACCTTCTACACTACAGAGTACACTGCACGGCTCAAATGTGCCAGATATGTCCACCAAGAATATTCTGGATTGAACTATAAGAGTGGAAATGCCATATGGGGGGAAAAAAAAAATCGTAACAAAATTGATTTTTTTAAAATTTGAAACCACTTCACTGGTTACCTTCAAACTAAAGGTTACCGTAGGAATGCATGAAAATTCTTCAGTCTTCTTTTTATTCTCCTAAGGTGTATCAGTCCCACCAGAGTCCTTCTGGGTCTCAGGCATGGCCCTACACAGACTGAGCCATCACTTCAATCCTGGATCAGTTCGTGAAGTGGACTCCAGCCCAGTTCTACAGACCATGATGCAGAAATGCCTTGTCTTGGACAGCAGCAGAAATGTTACTTCAAACTCTTCCCTTCCCACAGGTGATATGTCCTTAGATTTAACTTACACCGTTGTCTTTGTGAACTGCTCAAATACATAAATTAACTGTGATTAAATGTATGCAGACCAGGGTCTAAGAATGATTTATAATATTGCTTTACCCAAGAAAGATTAATTTTAAGTTAAAGAGGCACTATGTCCAACATTAAAATTAGAAAGATGGGCTCACTGCATGGTTTAATACTCTTTTCACCTGAAATTATTAATACTATCACATTATCATTCTGATCTGATCTTTCTACAAAGATTCTTTACTGACCTCTAGAAGATCCCTATCCAGCTGTACTCCTTATGCTTCAGACCAGTCACTTCCTTCAGCCACAGGATTCTCCTCCAGACATAGAGGCTTCTTCACTAGTCAGGTTGCTCATCACAGTAAACTGAAATCCACCAGAAGTAATACACTTTGTATTGGTTTCAGATCAGACCACCACATTGGCTGCAAAACCTAAATAACATATCTGACAGCCTGGACAAAATTTTCTTGTAGTTTTTCCAAGGGAAGAGAGATCCAATGATTCTTTCCAAAGGGGGATTTGTTTCTCACTCCTCCTAGTAAGATGCCTGCTATTGTGTAGGGTAAGGCAACTTGGTCTTGCCAGCCAAGACCTCAGTGTTTAATCACAATATAGAACCAGCCCCATTACACACAGGCTGCTACTACAGTTTGTAACTGCAGGCAAAACACCGAGCCCAGTGACTGCAGCGCTGTGTTTAGTTTGCCTTTTCCCTGTAGTGTCCCTCCTTCTCTCTCATATGTCACATTTTTACCTTCAAGCAAAAGTGGTAAGTATATTTAAAAATGGCAATTCCCCAGTGTTATATTTTTAAAATCAATCAGATTTTTTGCTGTTATAGTCCGTTTCTCTCATCTCCCTTCCTCTGGCAATAGCCAATGGAAAGCTGGTACCCCAAAGCAGGTTTCCTAGGGTAGAGCTTGGTGCCAGCCTTTATTCGGGCAGCATGTCCCTGCAGCCCACACCTGCTCAGCAGTGCACACTCAGGGCTTCACAATGTTTTCCTTCCCTCCACAGCGACCACTCTGAACAACCACCCCCTTACCATACTCACCAAACCCCACAAGAGCTTCCTGCTACTGCCACAGCAGTTTAATCAGCAAGTCAAAGACACAAGCTCCCGGCAAACCACTGAACCTTACATGCCAGCCATCCCAGCGTGGAACTCTTCCCACCTACTCTTTTCCTCTTCAACTTCTGTTGAAAAATCTTGGGAATTTTGCTCACTGGTCAAAATCTGGTTTCCTATAAAGAACTGGCAGATGAAAGAAAAATAACAGTCTGAAACACCCAGCTCGGCTCTTTTCCTGCCCCTCTGGAGAGCCTCAAAAGCATGGATCCTTCTGTGCAAGTGGGGATTAGAGCCTGCATGAATCCTCTAGGTTTTTGTACAGTGGGGCAAACATTCTTCCACTTTGGGTCTCTTGCAAGGCTCATTCCTACATCATGGCCTGCAACTTGCTTCAGACTAAGGGAAAACAAAACAAAGCAAACAAAAATGCCTTGAGCCCAAGAATAACATGGATAGCAGAGAGCTCTGTCCTGCAAGAGGCATCGCCAACTGAGCTGAGGTGGCCTGAGGCCACAGTCCGATGCTGCATTTGGTCTTTTACCAGACCTGCCACAAAGATGACTGAACACTGTCTTTACTGGGGACAGTGGGACAGAAGCTTCCCAGTTTGCTGACCCTGACAGTACCAGGCATTTCTCTCAAACCACCTGCACTTAAAGGTTCAGAAATGAAGCAAAGGAAAAGAATACCCTGATCTGCACTATCACTTACAGTAAACAATCTCAAGATAAAATTTTTTTCAAAATGTGGTGGGTTAACCCTGGCTGGGGCCAAGAGTCCACCAAATCTGCTCTGTCACTCCTCTCCTCAGCTGGGCAGGGGAAAGAAAATATAACAAAAGGCTCATCAGTGGAGATAAGGACAGGTAGAGCTCACTCACCCACTACTGTCACGGGCAAACAGACTCAACATGGGGAAATTAATTTATTACAAATCGAATTATAGTAGGACAATGAGAAGTAAAACCCAACCTTAAAACACCTTCCTCCCATCTCTCCCTTCTTCCCGGGCTTAACTTTAGTCCCAATTTTCTCTCCTTCCTCCCCTCAGTGACACAGGGGGATGGGGAATGGGGGCTGTGGTCAGTTCATTACACGTTGTCTCTGCTGCAGCCTCCTCCTCAGTGGGAGGATTCCTCACACTCTGCCCCAGTTCCAGCGTGGGCTCCTCCAGGGGCTGCAGGTGGGTCTCTGTTCCCCTGTGGCGGGTCCATCCTGGAACTGGCTGGAGTTGGCTCTGCTGAACATGAGGGAAGCTTCCAGCAGCTTCTCAGAGAAAGTCACCTCTGTGTAGCCCCTCACTACCAAAGCCATGCCAAACCCAATGGAAAAATTAAAACCCAGACTCCTACGCAACCTAAGTTAAGCCTGGGTTGAACGCAAGGAAGGAATGCAAGTCCTGACTCACATTTTTGATCAAAAAGAAACCAAAACGCAATGCCTAACACTCACGGCACCACCAGAAGAAACTCAGAAGGGTGTTTTGTGTTCAAGAAGAAGGACCTGTAGGGTATTTATCTCATAGCTCCCACCAAACAAGGCTGTGGGAGAAAACAAAGGCACTTACCATCACATTCAACCCACTCACTGGGCACAGACCACTGACCATCTCCTTGCTGGCCTAAACCAGGGCATCTTCTTCACCTAAAACCCAGAGTATTTCACCTTATGCCAGAATGAAAGCCTTTTATGAGCTTCAAATGACTTTATAAAATTTTCTCTAAGTTATCCCATTTTCAGATGGGGGGGCGGGGGGGGACGGACGGACGGACAGACCCTCCTTTCCGTAATAAAATATAGGCCTATTCATATATTTTTATGGGATAACTACTGAAAAATTAAATAAGACCGAACTTCCATCAATTTACTCTTTCATCTGTGTAGGTGCACTTTTATGCTCATTACCTGCCTTATAACTTCTTCTTTTCATTATGTCTTTCTTCTTCCCCACAGATTCCCGAAAGATTATATCCCCTCTAGGATATCTGAGAAGAAATGCAGATGATGTACCACACATGGTGACTAACAGCACAGTGAGATCAAAACTGAAACATGGATGTGGGGATCAACATTTTGACTTTCCAGTTAAGCTCACCTTAATTAGCATGCAACAAGCATCAGGATTTATACTACTGGGATTTAAACCAGGAGAGATTCATGTTGTGTCTCAAGTTGATTTACATATAAGTAATATTTTATTTACTTTAGAAAATGGGTATTTTGCTCTATTTCAGCACTGGAGGGGGTGATGCAGTTTTTAATTAGTTTAGTGTTTTGATTTTTTCAATGTCAAGAAAACAAATGGAGCAATATAAAAATAATAGCAAAACAGCTAACATGGGGGTCTACAATGTAACCATAAAAGGAGCACTTTCAAAGCACTTGCAAAGTTCCAGCCACATGATTCCCATTAACTGTAATGAGCACTGGACAGATAAATTCACACATGTTGCTTTGAAGATTTATACTAAATTGGCCTCATCATTGTTAGCACTAAAGGAATACTGATGCTGTACAATATAAAAGAAAAGTCTTTCAATTTGCCCCCTGCAATCTTCTTCATTATCCACAGAATTCTCCTGTAGCCAGTCATACTACAGATGAATAATCTTTCCAATTTTACAGACAGTTAAAAATATTAACTATAGCACAACAGTCACTCTCTGCAGAATCAAGTGCTAAAATGCTCCTTTGTTTAAGCACAGGCCCAGCTAGTTGTGCTCTGAAGCACATCAAAGGCCTGAACAAGTGGAACAGCACAGGGAGAAAGCTGCTGCTGTAGAAGCCAATCCATATTACCTTGCCAAGTCTTTAATTGCTATGCATGTACATTTGGCTTGATCTTGTGCTGCTTTGAAGTGAAGACATTAGCTTCAATTAATCCCAAAATGACCTCAAGTTCTGGGCTTTGGAAAAAAACCACAAAGAAAACCAGAAAATGGTGCAGGACAAATGTGAGCTGCTTGCCCTTTGATTTCCTTCTTTTCTCCCTTTCTCTTCTTGTCTGTTTAAGGACAGGATTTAGTATTCATGGACAATGCTGAACAGACCCTGCAAATGAAGCCTCTTCTCTACTCCTCAAGCCAGAAGAGCCACAGGCTGTGCAAGCCGAGGACTGCCCAGAAGCCATCCTGCTGGCCCAGCACGTGAGACACGGCACGTGCAGCACAAACACCCTTCATCTGATGCCGCAATCCAACATAAACAACTGTAAATCATGAAGACAAAACCCCAGAATCCATGGATCCAAAACTGTTCTTCAGCTAAAGGACTTTGTAATTGGAGATTTACACAAGTAAGCCACCTACCAAAGGGAGCCAAGGGCTGCACTGCTACTGGTGCTGACAAAAGCCCTTACCACCATCTCCCTACCTACCAGTTTCATCCCAATGAGTCCAATACTTCTAAAATTAGTAATTTCAGGGGCTTAGGAAGGGGGAACATCAACACTGTTAGTACTCAGAAACTCATACTGAAAAATCTATATACTACTTTTCTCAAAACCTGAGGAAAAACTCCCAATCCACCAGGAATTCTAAGGTCTCAAATAACATTCCTATACCAAACAGAGGGAGAAATCAAAATCGCGAGGATGTGCTCTATGACAACTTGCAAATGTTACACCTTTCATATGATAAACAAAAAAAACCTCAAAAAAACCCAGAAAGAAACGGTCCTTGAATGCTTTTGCTTCTGCTAGCACAATAAGCAGAGCTCCAACTCCTGGCTCTGCCCCAAGTGTAACCCCTCCTGCACTGGAGAGTGCCTTTGGAGAGCAGCAGGGGCTCTCTTTCCTCTGGATGGCACTTTCACAAGGAAATATATTTGGTATTTTAAAACAAGCAGTAAAACTGAAGGTGACTGAGGCTTCCCCTTGCTGCATGCCCCATCCAGGATGGACAGGTGCACTCCTGGTCGACTGCTGCGAACAGCTCTGCCCTCATGCACTAACTACAGCTGAGGCAAGCACCAGCAAGAAACCTCTGCTCAGGCTTTCTCCTGGTTTTCCTGTGTGCATTTTCCTTTGCTGGATTTTTTTGTTGTTGTTTACTAAGGGGATGACTTTTTTGTGTTATTCCTTCTGACACACCAGACACAAATGTTACTGAACCAAACTCATATTTCAGAGTTTCCTCCAAATCAAAAGACTACTGAACTACTCAGTGTTATCTCTGTGTCAGCACATTCCCTCGAGGACAATATTGTCTTTTTCCCTTAACAGTTAATTTGTTCATTGCAACACAAGTTTATTGAAAGCACTCTCAGTCTTTATTACTGTTCTTTAGCTGCTGTTTCCTACAGCTGCTGTGTCTCAGTATCAAATGCTGTGGAGCAGAATTAAGGGAAATTTCATTACAGCCATGGCTTAAACATGAAATATTCCAAACACCTGTAGGAGCATACTTGCAACTAACTTTAAGCCCTGAAACTAAAATATTTACACCTGGGGAAAAAAAACCCCACAACATCCTTGCAGTTGTACACGCACAGACACGCCCACTCGGAACAAATCTCCACAAGACCAGGCACACTTCAATTTGTTAATACAGAAGGAGGAAGACTCTTCTCCTGGGTCACTGAGATCCATCAGCCATGGAAAAACCTTACTGTACCTTACAGTTTCCTAAAGATCACACCTATGTTAAAAGCACATATGTACATTGCCACTGACTCTACCAGCAAACGGTTTCAAAAATTCTACTACAAACTGCCTTAAAGGCTAGAAACTTTTTCCTAAATGAAGCATTTCCTAAGTATTCCCCCCTCTTCAGCCCTTTCTCCAGGTCCATCACAGACACAATCGTACAGTGCTCATTCTGCAGAGCAGAACAAGCCCAGCCTTCCAGCTTCAATTCGGAACTCCTCTGTATTTCCTGTAGTTGCTCCTATATTAATTTATTTGTCTTGAACACAGGTGACCTGACATGGGCCCAGGATTCCAGACACAGTCTCACTCCTGCTTCACACAGCAACAGAATAAACACCACAACTATACCACCCAATGTTTTGCTGTGTGGTAGACTTTCTCTGATGTTCCTCTTCAGATACTTCCAAATTACAAAACCCACCTTAAAAATTAAATCTTTATTACTAGGCCTTTACGATTCATGCGAGTTTTATACTAATATATTTAACAGTCTATTATTTCAGCCCATAAGACCAACCTCTGCTCCCAGTGTAATGTTCTGGTCTTTTGCCCTATTTGACAAAGCTCCCAACCATTGCATTGCCAGTAAGTAATGCTAGTGACTTTCAAGCCATTCCTGCTGGGATTAGTTAGCCACACACGGCTTTGGAGGGCATTCCAACTTGATGGCCCCCCCAGCCCAACACCATCACAAAATGGGGGTGTTTTCCAGCTGGTTCCTTGTACCAATTTCTAGTTTAACTAATAATTTCTATCATGGTTTGTAGCTAATGTCTTCGTGAAATACAACCAGATTAGATCTTAGATACTCCAAAATCCCTTCGTGGCTTCAAAAACAATACCAGCAAGACCTTATGGTTAATGTTACTTTATTTATTTTAATTACGTGCTTTGTTGCATATTAGAAGAAAGCAGCCTTTCATGTTTCTCTGCTCTTGTGTAAAGACTGATTGCTCTCTCCTTAATGAATCCTGGCTCTGCAGGTGAGGGAGCCCAAGTACAGGCTGGAGGTAAATCAAGCCCTTTTTCCCACTATGAAAAATGTTCTGCTTTCAAAGCTCTGCTGCTCTTGGTCAAAAGCTCCAAAGATGCAGTGACTGTCAGTGAAAGGTTTTAGAAAAACAGGGCAATTGTTCATCCCAATGAAATACAACAGATGGACAGAATGGAAGCAACTGTTACCCATTCTCTCAAATCCTGGCAGTTGCAGGATTCCTTGGAGCTGCAAGCAAAAAGCCTCTACTGGATCACAGTAACTGATGTAATCTCAAAAACGTGACTCTGACCATTCCCATTCTTCCTCCTACTCACATACACTGAATTCCTAAATACCTGCATCCATGGAAAAGAAATACCCAACAACTTGGGCTTTCACAAAACACTGGTCTAACTTGCCAGCCTTTAGACAGCCAAACAACAAGGTCAGAGCAAAGACTTCACATGCTGGGCTGGACAAACGCACTTTTGCATGGTATGATGTGGATTTTTCTGATGTCCCACACATTAGTTTGCATCCCACGAAGCATATCCATGCTGGCTGAACGCTGTGAGCCACACACAGTTCAGACAGACAGAGCAGGGGAAAGATGGACAAGCTCTTGAACCAAGAGTTCTGACTCTGCAGCACAAGAACTTGTATCCCACGGTCCCTCACTTTCCTGCATCCATGTGAGATAGTAACAGCTGTATGTATTACTTCTCTTTCCAAACCCTACTGTAGTGCGTTGTTGGTATGCAACTGCATCTTGGAACCCAAAACGTGGTTAAGGATCCCACTACGCCAAATTCACCCACAAAGAACAAGAAGATATTACAAATATAATTTCAAGCAATTTTGAAAGAAATGTAAAAGCAATTTAAATTAGCCTAATAAAAATACCTAACCATTGGGAAAAAAGCTTTCAAGTTGTTCTACATTTAAGTGTTTTAAAACAATCATATAAAATTGTCATACCCAATCAGACAAAGGAGCTGATACCACAGCTCCTCTGACTATGTCTTCCTTAATAGCAGAAGAAAGTTCAGTATGAGCAGTGTGGGGGCCAGCTTTACATTCCCCTTGGGTTTACTTCAGTAAGGAAGTTACTGACACAGATTTTTGGTTCTGTGGCTTAGTTTAAAAGACAACTTATTTCCTAGGATTTGTGAAGTATTTTGCATTCCCCATTTTGCTATTCCCATTAACTTTAAATATGTGGCTGAGGAAATGGGTAGTTTACCAATCACATCATCATCAAAATCCTTCTTTCCCCAAGCACAAATTTAGTAAATCATACCTGTAATTTAATTCTTAATCAAGAGGTCCTTGAGCCTGACTCCTGAGACTCACTTAATGGATTCTGTTATGCATAGTATCAAAATGAAGCTGCTCTGGTTTCACGCCCCTGTCTTCTGCCTTGCCGCCATTACGAACCTAAAATAAAACACTATCTGGTATTTGTGTTCCAGTTGGTTAAGAAATTAATTTCCAATCAAAATATTGGTTACAATAAGAATGCAAACAGCATAAATGGTTCCAAGCTTCAGTAAACTCTGTGTTTCTAATGTTCTGGGCCCAGAATTGAAAACAGGATTTGGAAACAAATTTTGCTTTGTCATTGAAAGCAAGAGATGACAATTATGCCTGTGCAAATTAAGTGGGGAGACTTATTAGGAACCCTCCTCCCCCCCCCCCCCCCCCCCCAACCCCACCAATCAACCAACCAAAATCACATTGGAGTCTGTGAACCCTACTCACCTATTTTTAAAAGGGTATTTTGTTGTGTTGATCACTTCTTAATTCAAATTGTATTGCACTGAAAAAACATGCATGTGCACTTACTTAAGCTTAGAGACTGAGGTGGGAAATCAGTTGAAAATAAATCAAATTATTTATTTCCCCCCCAAGATTTCTTTCAGCAGTGATGGGGAAGAAACATCCCAAAGTTTTAAGCTAACTTAAAACTGAGGGTTGAAATGAAGCCGTTTTCATTTCTGGTCATTGCAGTTCCCCATCCCTGCAACACAGCAATAGCAGCTGACCGGCAGCCACCAGGCAATGCCACACCTGAGGCCCAGGAGTGACACCAACCTGCCTGGCCAGGGACTAGTGCCACCTCATGTGCACCAGCTGCTGTGGGAGCGAGTAAAAGAGCTCTTACTAGTGCTAATCAGGATCTCACTATAGAAACTTCTCCAAGAGCTGTAAAGGCAGAACTTCAAAATACTTGTATTTACAGGGAGCACTCCTCCATCTGAGGTGCCATGTGGTCTGTGATAGCAGGCAGCGTGTGCCAAACTGGTCCCTATGGAACGCGGGCAGAGGAAACTCCAGTAAGCCCTGTTTAATGAAACAGCTTGGTGTGAAGGAAAAAGACTTTGAGTATGAATGCCAAAGCCTTGTGTGAAGTGATACAACAGGATATGCCTAGGTCTGATATGGCAATTCAAACATCAGAATCGTGGTGATTTAATTACATAGCAAAGTCCATGTTCTACTGACAGTCCAAAGAGGGGAATAACCTGCATGGTAAGGGAGCTTGTTTCTGTGATTTGAAAACACAAAATGAAAGTTTAAAGGAATAAGCATGGAATGTGTTTTGTATACATAAAATTATATCCACACCTACATATGTGACAGCACAACACTGCAAACACATTTAGTACGACTAAAAATGTTCTGCCGCAAATATAGACTGGGTGATCTCTTATTAGGAACACAAGATTTTGCAAACTAACAAAAGATTAAATCCATTTAATATTGATGTTTTCTTAATTTGAAGATGATGCACCAAAATAAATGAAGTAAATAAAGAGAGCAAGGTGTTCCTTTGAAATAGTATTTTCTCTCAGTAAGCAACTTACTTGTATAAAGATTTTCAATAAATAAAGATAGAACATCCTGCTTTCCAGATTGGTACTAATGTTGGAAATGGTCCTACATAAATAACATTTCCAAGCGGCAACATGGACAAAAGTAATCAGTACCCTATGTCTGTGTGCAGTACAAAGTGAACATTTTAATGCAATCAATAATCCCAAGGTAAAGAGATGATGGCTACGCAGCAAGACCTGGCAGGATATAGATTTCAGGTTGCAAGCCAACAAAGATGTAATAACTCAGCCCAGCTGTAGCATATTCCTCAGACACTACTTACAAGCTCAAGCTCATTCGCCACCCAGGGATATTCTTAGGAACAGATCAAACCACTGAAGGATGACTTTCTTCATGTGCCATGGGATAAATAGCAGAAAATACCATCACTGGAGCCCAAGTCACGTGGACTCTGAGCCACAAGAGCGGTATAAATATGAGCAAGCGAAGTGACACATCTCTACACTGCCTGAGGCTCTGAGCACAAGTAACTCAGCCACAGAGCAGTGAGGTCTGCTCCTCCCACCCAGCAGTGATCATCACTAATCAGCGACCACGCTAACCTAAGTCCTCCTTATACACCCATCCCCACTGAATAGCACCTAAAACATCAAGCAGCACCTTGCATGTGAAATTCCACCGGTATCTGAAACCAAACTTTGTGAAGTGTCGGTCTGACATGTTTGATTTCATGTAGTAAAATTCCATCAAGTCATATTAAAACCTTTGCCAAAATTTGTGAGACATTTCCAGAGCTCTATGGCAATTGCAGTTCTCACTACGCAGGTACAAAGCTGTTGTATTTAAGACTCTACAGGGCTGGTTGCTCCAGAACAGAGTAACCCTGGATACTCCTCCAGAGTATCCCTGGAGACATGTGAAAACACTCCTTCTGACTAAACACATTTAAGCACGGTGGGTACTCAGCAACACATCCCTATGACAAAAAATTTTATGGCATTTTTTGTATGTTGATCCTCTCCAGAGTCTAGACAGGGCTGGAATCCCAGCTGGTTTGTACAGCACTGGTAACTGAGTTTCTCAAGGCAAAATTCTTTCAACTCCGCACACCTGCATGTTTTGTGTTCCATTTTCTCCCCAGGCAACATTTTCTGCAGCTGCTGCTGCTGTCTCAGAGCCATTTCAGATTCCATTCCCAGCAACTCTGACCAAAGTATCTGCCTAGGCATGAATCCAAGGACCTCAATTCCTCTTTTTGTGCCCTTACTAGATGTGGCAGGCCTGCGCACAGCAGTCAGCCACTGTTCATGTCTGGAGTTTTGCTTTCTCTCTCCTTCTCTTCCCTAAATCCCTTCCAATAATCTTTCCCTACTCAAGACGAGCACAACTGGTAGGCATCAGTTAAACTGCACAGTTAGTGCTTCTGTACCTGCAAGCAAGAATTAGAATAGATGATTTGTATAAGCAGCAGAACATGAATGACAAAAAATATTTTTTATATAAATTTTCTGTCCATTACTGGGAAACCAGGACTCCTACTAAGGCAAGAACGGACAACCTTCATTGTAGGGAAGTTTCATGGAACTCATGAATTTGTACAGGTTTTTGTAATCTCCTTACATTTATGAACCTAACAAAGAATCAATGCTAATAAATCACTCGTACATATGAGACGGAGTATAACAGCTTACAGCATGTGTCTTCTGATTGGCAGTAACAGGTCACTGCATAAACTATATTACAGATTTTTGTAAAAGATTTTTCTCTTGTGTTTGAGGATGTGAGGCATGACATCTGCATTATCCAGATCATCTCAAAAGAAATTGAAACAACTGGCAACCACCACTGAAGCTGTAACAAGATGCACAACGTCCTTGTGGTCACTCAGAAGCTTTTCAATGGAATATTTTCCACTAGGAAAAAAAAAATAAGAATCAAGTTCATAAAAACAGTTTATTAATTTGGATAAAATTCTGATGAAAACCAGGCAGGTTTCCATTGGAAAGTTACTCCATTTCCTCATAGCTCTACTGCAATCATCCCAGCAGGCTGTGGAAACCTGGAGATAAAGAAATTCTAAGTCTTAAACTCACCACTAGCAAACTCACAAGCCAAGTCTACAAGGCTCCCCGCCAGCTTGGTAAATCACCAGGCAAGCTGCCTTGAATTTACAAAAACGTCACTGCTTTTAAAGTCTCCAGATTGATACACAGGACTCCTTTAAACACAGGACTCCTTTAAACACAGGACTCCTTTAACAAATGAAACATAGAATTCCTTTAACATAAGTGCTTTAGTATAAAGTNTAAAAGTTGGGTGTTGGCTGCTATGCTCGACTGCAACTGCTTTTGCAAGACAAGAGGCCTAGCCCTGGGAGGGGCTATGATGGTAAGTGAATCGGAGATGCTATGCCTAACGCTGACTGCTCTTGGAAAAAACAAACCCGAGTGGACTGGGATGATGGGGGAATGGAATGCGAGCTAATGGGTTTGGCTAAGCGCCCGTCTGCAGAACAAGGGCATAGCCCCTATGGGCTAAGCGATGAGGAGGAAGATGCACGCTAACTGCCGTTATAATGGCAAATAAAGGAACTGCCACATAAGGGTAGAAAAATGTAATAAGAGAATAGGAATATAATCAATACGCAATTATAAATGAAGTATAATTAATATAGCAATAAAGTGTGTAAAAGTAGAATTAAGTGTTGTAGCGGGTTAGAGCTGGTTAAATAC
>VZTA01023973.1:0-10126 GCA_013398855.1 Mohoua ochrocephala | reverse complement strand
AAGGTCCCTCCCAGTCCAACCCACTCTAAGATTGTGTGATTAACCAAACACCTCTCAGAGAGGAATCAGAAACAGCAATGGGGACAGGTCCTCCACAGCAGCCAAGTGGCTCTGGAGACCGTATCAGCTCCCCAGGCCTTGTCTGGCATCGGTACCAGGGCAGACTCCCCTCCCTGGCACTCCAACCACAGGCCCAAAGAGGGACCGGAGAATGTTAATGTGACATCCTCAAGATCCCTGGGAAGTGAAAGGATCACTCCAACCGGTCCTGTAGTGGAAACGCAGGATGGACACACTGCAGTAGCGCTTCCAAAGGGTTCTGGTCAAACGCAGGGCTGCTCACCTACCCACCCTTCAATATTCTGTGGCCACACAAGAAGTGTCTCCAGACACTTACACAAGGTCTGCTCCACTCACCTGCAGAAGGTGGGAGTGAAAGGAACCGAGGCTGGAAGCACAAGGGCCAAATGTACAAAAAGCTTCTGAGAAGAGCCCTCAATGTGTTTTGGATGAGCTGGGGAGAGGTGACTGCCTGCTCACCCTGACAGCCAGCTCTGGCTGCTCCGAACCTGGAGCACAGAGTGTTCCTGCTCGCTTTGGAGACTGTAGGAACAACCTCACAGTTTTAGTGTGTCTGCAAGTTCCTTGCCACCTTGAGTTTTGTACTCAAAAATTTTTTGTACATTAAAAATACTAAGTCACAGACTCTGATGAAGCAATAGATGTTGCAAATCAGGAGGGAAGTAACAATGTATTTCCTTTGCTGTTACTGCCTTCTTCCCCATTTTCAAATAAACCTCCAGTGGCACAGTGTACAAAAAGATTTTCGACATATCAATCCTTTTACGTTGCAGAGGGAAGGTCAAACAGATTTGAATCGGGAGCAGAGTGAAACTCAGTCACTTGAAAAGCAACCCAGCATTCCCCTTCTCCCATCAGTTCCCTGTTCCTGGCCGTGCTTGCTGTAAAAAAACAATCATGAATTCAGAATGAAGAATTCCCAGGAAACAGCTACATTGGGTAAAAAAGAGGAAACAGCCCTGGCCTCCCAGCGAGCCCTCTGGATGGTGTAACATCAGACCATTTCCCTCTCTGTGCCTCAGCTTCCATTTCTGTGACCTCTGTTGGAAAGGATCTGAACTTACACCTCGGGGGCTGGACAGCTGTCCTGGGGAAGGGGCTCGAGGGGCTCGAGCTGAGGGTGAGTGGAACAGGAGCCAGCAGAGCCCTGGCAGCCCCAAGGGGGACATCAAGGGTGTGACTGTCCTGCTCTGCTCTGCTCTGGGCAGCCTCACCTTGAGTCCTGGGGACAGTGTGGGCCCCCAGCACACAAAGGACATCTGAGGGCTGGAGTGTGTCCAGAGGAGGGGACCAGGGTGGTGAAAGGTCCCGAGGGCAGGACTTGGGAGGAGCGGCTGAGGCCACTTGGCCTGTTCAGCTGGGAGGAGAGAAGGCTGAGGGGTGACCCCATCGCTGTCTGCACCTTCCTCCCGGGGAGCAGGTGCTGATCTCCCCCTTCTGGGACCGGCGACGGGACCCGAGGAGATGGAACGAAGCTGCCTCAGGAGAAGTTCAGGTGGGACATTAAGGAAAAGGTTCCTCGCCCAGAGGCTGCTCAGTGCCTGGAAGAGGCTCCCCAGGGAAGCGATCACGGCACCAAGTTCAGGGAGTGTCTGGACAAGACTCAGTCCCCAGGGTTTAATTTCGGGTGGTCCTGCCAGGAGCAGGGTTTTGGACTGGATGATCCTTACGGATCCCTTCCAGCCTGAGCTGTTCTGTGATTCTATGAACTTTTGTTTTTTTAAACTTTGCTCTTTGTAATGCTTTTATGATTTAATTTATTCTGACATGGATTATTCAACTCTGCTGTGCCATTAGTCCCGCGAGACCCAACGTGTGCAGGGCTGTGCTGCTCTGGGACTCGTTTGGCTGGGATTCATCCCTGCAACATCCTGCTATTCACAGGATGGCAGCATCCACACGTGGTAGTGTCTGTCACTCCTGTCCTCACCCGAAGTCACATCCCAAAAGCCTGACAGAGACCTCATAAAACATGAAGGAACAGGAAGCTGCTGCCATCTACAGCTTTTATTCCCACTGGGAAGGTCACTGCAGTGCTGTGTAGCAGTTTCATGCTTTCCAGGGGGATGTATGTGAAGAACCACAAAACAGTTCTGGTCTGGGCTGCCACATGTACACACGTGACACCTGAGTGATGGCAAGTGGTGTCACAGAGCAACCGGTTTTAATTGTCAGCAAACAGACCCAGACAAGGTAATTGGAGAGGCTCTTTCAGAAATACTTTTCTTGTGTCTCCTGTTACTGTCAGCACTTACTCCATGCTTGTACCAGAGTTGAGCAGAACAGGAGCTGCTGTGGCACCCCCCAGGTGAATTGTACAGCATCCCTGTCACCACTGTGATCACAAGAGACTGTGCTGTGTTATTTTCCTCTCATGCTGATGCTGAGCAGAACAAGAAGCACAAGAGCTGTGAAGGGAAAAGCATTTTGCACTTTACCCCATTCTGGGGGGAATGTTGCTCTGCTCCCAGCAGCTCACCTGAGTGCAGTTGTGCACTGTGGTCACACCAGGCCCATGAGCTGTGATCCATTTACCACCTGCTGGCTTAACAGCACTAACTTCTTATCCCCATTTACAGGATAATCCTGTTCCAGGAGCTGCACACACCAGTAATGAATCTACACCCCCCCCACTCCATCCACATGCCAGCACAGGCTGTCACCACCAACCCTGGTGTCACCTGCAGCTTTCCCTCCACTGTTTTTGGTGTTTTGGGTTGAAATCACTGTACTCAGTTCTTACCCAAAGGAAAAACACTGGAGCAAGACTTAAGCTTCTGCTTCTAAAATGAATAAAAAGAGTATTTAAGATACTCTAAATTAGACAAGCCTGCAAAAGCCACTTTCTGTGAACAAGAGGATGTTGCCCTTGAGTCAGAGAATCGCCCAGAATCATGCCCAAAACTTGAGTCCAAGTACAAGCTGCTGTGAACTACACCCAGTCACGCATTAGCTGCAGGCATCTTCCTGTGGTCAGCACTTTTTCAGTGGTGTGGATCATACCAACTGCTGTGCCATTCCTTCTCCCACAGCAACAGACCTATGTGCTTCCAACCCAGCCTGGTGATGACAGATGTTGCTAAAAGGTGGAAGTTTACGAGCCACTTCAGAGCAGTTTGTTTATGGCAAATTTTTACTGGATTATGAAACAGCGGAAACTTCCCCTCTGACACCTACACACACATATTTAGCAAACTAATAAAGTGTGAGGGAGCTGTGGGAGTTGAGCCCATATTCTGCTATTTCATCCTTTTCACCTAACCACAAAAAAAAAAAGGGGAGGGAAAGGGCTGATCGCAGTGTAAAAGCAACCATTATGATCCCAAGGACACATAGATAAAATTCCTTAACTGCTGCCACTACACAGAGCAATGTTTGTGTCAGTTGTGCTTCTCACCTTTTAAAGTTAACATGTTCCTGTTCGCTTCGAACAGCCCTGACAAAGCCAGGACGCAGCAAAGAGCTGCTGAGGATGTTGCAGGAACTTTACCACCAACCACATCCAAATGATGTGTCTTTCAAAGGATCCCAGGGTTTGCATCACCTCTCAAGGACATTCCCAGCACCTCAGCTATTTGTTGGGATTTCCAGGCTCCTCGACCAAGTTCCTGCTTTCACAGCTTTTGCTCTTTGATGTATGAAATTGCTCTGTGGATGTTACAGTGCCAACCTAAACTAGACTTCAGTAGGAACTGGAAAGAGTTCAAGTTATTCCACGTGTGAAGAAGAAATCCAAGAATTGTTTTAAATGCCCCTCCCCATTGCTCATCTAAAGGTGGTTACAGTCAGGATTGGGACAGAGTCATCTCCCCATTGTAAACAGAGTCTGAAAACATGGAATTTAGAGGTAGGAATGTTATAGTAGGGAAAAGGAGTGTCACTTACTCAGGCCCCTTAGCTCTGCTCCAAGCAGTGATATTGCAAGGTGAGAGATTTATTTTGGCATACATCAGACACAGAAGTTGTGCCCTTCCTTACAGCAACACAACTCTTCCTGATGTCGAATCAAATAAAAAGTGAATCAAATAGAGGTTGTGGCTGCCCCATCCCTGCAAGTGCCCAAGGCCAGGTTGGAGGAGGCTAAGAGCAACCTGGTCTGGTGGTCAGGTGTCCCTGCCCATTGGCAGGGGGTGGGACTGGAAGGGCTTTAAGGTCCCTCCAACCCAAACCAGTCTGTGATTCTATGATTTAAGGATGAAACTTGCATTTATGTCAAAAACTAAAACACGTGGAGGGATGCTTTTTTCAAACATAGGAAAAGGCCAGCACCAGACTGCAAATACAGTCCCAGATTCTAAGTTTCACTTTTAATGGTAGTGTTGATTTCTCCTTCACAATTTGCTACAGGACACTTAGATTTTGTCAGTCCTGCAGCCCACATTTGATGAGAAGGCAGGTTTCTCTTCTGTCTTTTTAAAGACAAATTTATATTGATTATACCAAATGGGGGGAAAAAAAAAAAAAGTCAGGTAGCCCAATTCTGAAGCACATCCCCCCCACAGAGTTGTTTCCAGGGTCAGGTTAAATACTGAGTTATGACAATGCCAGGTGGTTTTGCCATCAAACTATTGCTGCTACTGCAGGCAAAGCAAAGCCCATGCAGCCAGCATGCAGGTCCTGTACCTTTTTACTCTTGTATGGAGATTTATCACAACCCTTTTCATCACACCCAGAAGAGATCTCAGGAATAACCACACTTGTGATCACCAATACACAGCAGCCTCAGTGTTCCACTCCCACAAGAAGTGCTGCTGACAGAGCTGGACCACTGAAGGTGTTTGGATTTTGCTGGTTCCTTACACCATTATCACAAGCCGTGCATTTCACTGCCTGGCTCAGGCTCTGGCACTATCAAAATCCTCCTGGCTTTCCAGAAGAAACCCATCCAGAAGGACGAGTCATGCCAAGGAATCCCTGCTTCATTTGCACAGTAAAGGGCAGCAGCCGAAGGAGACAGGCAACGTGGCTCCAGTAACACAGAAAGAAATCTTGATATTTAAAGGAGTTTCAGGTGAATTGG
Organism: Mohoua ochrocephala; assembly: GCA_013398855.1. NCBI lineage: Eukaryota > Metazoa > Chordata > Aves > Passeriformes > Acanthizidae > Mohoua > Mohoua ochrocephala. Next base: position 5,025 of record VZTA01023973.1, on the reverse strand, counting down.
TTAAATGCAATCTGGCCCCTCCTGTAGTTCATGAGTAAAGAGGACTCAAAACATAACCACTGTCACAGCAATCTCGTTTCAGAAAGCTGAGTGTAGCTGGTTGAGCGCCATCATTCTGCATTGCTGACCAAGGCTGGGGTGCCCATGAGACATCCTCAGGCTGGCACTGGGGTCAGTTTTAGAAAGGGATTGTATCTACAAAAACTAATGATCAGCATCTTGTTATCGCACAGACACATAGGGGAAATAAGCACATGTACCTTTTAACCCGCTGAGCTCCGAGCTCCATCCTTCTTTTGAGGACTGTAACGTGCGTTTACCAGGAGTTCTCTGTGAAGTTCTTTTACAAACAGGAGCAGTTCTCTCTGAAGTCTGACCTGCTCCATGATCAGAACTATTACCAAGGCAGCTTAACTCCAGTTTAATTAAATATGTCCTCAAGTGTACCTTAGGCTGTAAACCTGAACTGTTCTTGCCCAATCTGAATTCTGTAGGAAGCACCCAGTACTCACCTCCCATCTGAGATCCTACAGTAATCAACACTTCAACACCATTTTACTACTCATTATGCTAAAATACACCACCCTCACCAAGCAGCTCCAATTTAACCCAAAAACTCCTTATCACAAATTACCACCAGGGTCGGGTGCAGATAACACTGCAGCACCCAGGCTGATAACCTGATCTTATGGCAACACCAGGCATGGAACCACTCCAGTTCAGGCTCCAGGAACGTGAGCTCGGAACTGACCACTCTCCCTAGGATCCCATCTGCCACCAGCATGAATACTGACCTGCAATAGGCAAAGTGCAGCTTTCTAGGGATTATCAGGAAATGGCTACAAACTGAATTTCAAGAGAATTGTTTATAGCATAAAGAAATCCCAGGAAAGACAAGTTGGCATCAAGCAACATTTCACATGTGCCCCGTGCTGACCCAATTCCTCTGGGCAGGTGTGTAACTTGGGACCAGAGGTGCAGCTGTCACACCCAGCCACACCTGCAGAAAGGACAAGGTGACAAACTGGGACACAAAGAGCTTGTGCTGGTCTCAAACACACCACCACCAAAGGCCTTTCAAGAGCTACCAAGTCTGTCCCTAAACCAAAGAAGTTTCTCCATAAAAGCAGGGTAAGTTGTGATTTCCCCAGCACAAGGCAGAGCAAGAATCCCATTTCACTGCAATGAACACAACAGTTTGAGTCACCAATTTAATTTTATACAAGTCAAACTACACGTTGTATAAAGAGTACAAGGCAGTTCTAATGTTTGCTACTGCATGTTACAAAAATCAATTTAACTATAAAGGGGAATTTTTGGGACAAGTCCTATTCCACAATTTAAGTGAATTGGCAACTGTGGTTTAGCAAAGCCTTTGTTAAAACTAGAACTCTAGCTCCAAGAGATTACATTTCCAATAAAGTTCGGACCTACACACGAGAGGATTATATTTCTCCTAGTCTGAAGCAAAACGTTAACATAAGTGAGTCAAAGGGGAGGGAAGACAGATTTCTTTACCTGGGTTTCATATCCAGTGGGGATTCAAAGGCTGACAAACCATACAACATACTAGTGGACTTGGACCACAGCCAAGAGACACCTTCGTGTCTGACAACAGTGACACTTGAGATTCAAGCAAGAAACATCAGAAAGCTTTTATTCTTTCAAGTCTGGAACGAAGGGCTTTTCAGCAATACTGTAGGATACAGGTTCCAGAGTACCTTCGTTACCCTTAATACAGTCTCAGTATGGGGGGAATGTTCTTTTGGCAAGTTAAGGTACAACGTAAGTCCTCCAACTTGAGTTTATTGCCGGTCTAAAACCTTCCTAGTACTGTTACTGGTTTATACAGTTTGCAGCCTGCTTCCAAAATTAAGATAAACTGTGTGACCTGCCCAGCAAGGCAATCCTGCCTTTGGCAGCAAGCTGAAACCTATGAAGCTAATGACACCCATAGTTCTAATGCCATGAAAAAAATAGGAAAAAAGGATACTTTCAAAAAGCCCATATTTAAGCCTGTTTATATTCAGTTTATTTTTAATATCACTACCATTTTGCATTTAAGAGTAGTTAAGTTACTCCTGCAGAAATGCTATAAAATCAAACTTTCAGCTCAATTTCTACAAAAGGGGGACTTTTCTTGCTTTGTACCACCATTCCACCTCGTATTGTCAAATTTGGGATACAAATTAAACCTTTATACCTTATGACTTAGTTCTTAGGCCATTCACTCCTGCAAGAGAAAAAACCAACTTCTGAAGTACTAACATAACACTAATGGCCTGACAGGTAAGAAAATGTTCCGTAATAGTGTGCAAGGTGAGAGGAGAGTTCTAGTCCTAATCTCTTGAACTGGATCTTGATCGCGAGCGGGACTTTGAGCGAGACCTGGAGCGGGACCTGGACGCGGCTCTTTTGGGCGGTGACTCGGAGCGAGCCTTGGCAGATGGCTGCTGCTGCGGAGAGTTGGAGCGAGACCTGCTCCTGGACCTGGACTTAGATTTAGCATCCCCTTTACCATTTTCTTTGGGAGATCGAGACCTGGACCTAGATCTGGACCGGGACTTCTCAGACTTCTCCTTGGATCTGCTGTGCGAGCGTGAACCCCTGTCAGACTTGGGTTTCGATTTGCTCTTTGATCTGGACTTCCTGCTTTTGGATCTGGAACGGGAGCGGTCTTTGCTTCGTGACCTGGATTTAGATCTTGCAAAGAGAGAGACAGTTTATTCTGCATGGCCTGCAGTGCACTTCCAGCAGCTGTAAACATGTCAGTGAGGGAGTTCCTGCACTGGCAGCATTAACTCTGGGGCACTTACCGGGAACGGCTTTTGGATACGCTACGGGATCTGCTGCGGCTGCTCCGACTTCTCCGACTTCTGCTTCTAGACCGTCTCCTGGATCGTGACCTGCAGACATTTAAAACGTCATTCCCTTTCTCTTTGCCTGGTGCCCCCTCCATCATCAAGCATAGGATGGAAGGGATCTTAAAAGATCGTCTTGTTCCACCCCCTACCATGGGCAAGAACACCTTCCACTAGCCCAGGATGCTCCAGCCCCATCCAACCTGGCCCTGGACACTTCCAGGGATGGGGGAGCCACAGCTTCTCTGGGAAATCCATCCTCACAGGGAAAAATCTTCCTGAACGCATCTAATACATTGTGCTATCTAGTAGCATAATCTAACAGAGAATAGCTGCTACAGAACTTCCCAAGAGCAAGCAAGGGTGGTCCCACCAGGGTGGGTTCAACATACTGTCAGTGAATCGCATCTGAGGTTTCACATGTGAAAAACTGCTCAAACCTGGCTTTGCTGTATGATGTGAAATATTCCCTTCTACATTCTGAGGCCTCCTCCTATTCCTAAACCATCAGCTGAAGGTAACTGCTGCAGGTAGGGTACCCATCCCCATGTTGAGTGTCACCATTTTTGCTGCAGTGACCAGCGTGTTCCCCGAGTTACCTGGACCTGCTGCCAGAGTAGGATCGCCTGTGGCTAGAGCGTGGCTTGTCCTCCACCAGCCTGATCTTCCTGCCGTTTATCTCTGTGCCATCCAGCTTGTCCAGGGCACGCTTCATGTCCGAGTACGACCGGAACTCGATCACTCCTTCATTTGTACGTTCTTTGTGGGCATCTGCATAGGTCACCTCCCCAGCCTGCCTCATGAAATCCTGCAGGGAGCACAGGGCAGTTACAGAACGTGGGGCTCTGCAAGCAGCACTCAATGTGCACAAACACTTTATAATTATTCTACTGCATCAAAATCAACATTGCTGTTAAAGGAAGCCATTGCTTCCTGATATTCACAACAGACTTCACACAGAACATCAATACCTACTTTCAAATCCTGCCAACTACAGCGACTGGAAAGGTTCTCAACAATCAGCCTGAACTCTGTACGAACGGGCGGTCCGTATTTATCTCGTCCCGATTGTCTCCGACTGCTATATCCGCCACCACCCCCACCTTGATTGTACAAAGAAACAAAGTTAGGTCGTCTCCTAGCATGAAGGAAGCTCAATGTTCTGAAAAAGTTAGTTTAACAGTCATATTTACTGGAGTAGGACTTTATTTCGCTAAGCCTCCAATAAACTTTGCAATTTTGCCATGATCTATATTAATGGCAAATCAAACAGACTAACATCCTACAAGTCTGTGCTCCTAAGATCTGTTAGAGAGTGACTGCTCCTTATTAGATTCACCTTGCTAAGTTTTATTTTACAGAACATTGTAAAATATAAAACTTAACTGATTACATGCATTTCTACATTTTACAAAAACGTTTACTAGTTACACTAAGTACTTACATCACAGTATGAGGTTTTTGGTGGTGGTTTGGCCACAAAACACGCAAGGTAACAGTCACCTAGTTCAGTTTAACCAGTTTTGTCTAACCCTTGGAATCCTCACCATCACCCTGCGTCTAATGGCAAAAGGCTGCTGTCGTCATGGCTTCCGGTAAGGTCAGCCAAAGGGTCATAGGGCAAGGGTCACACAATGTATGGAAAAGCCATGGCCAGGAAAGGCAGTCATCTTAGCCTCAGTGGACACAGCCTCAGCCCCACTGGTCACTTTTAAATTGAAACATCAAGGACTTGTTAAAAAGTTTGAATTGAACATGCAACAATTTTAAAACAACATACATTTGATTTTTTTTTTTAAAAGACAGAAACCCACCCCCCCCAACACCACGCTTCCAGACACAACCGAAAAGTCAACCTTAGTACTTTTAATTACAGTACTAGGCCGTTCAAGCTCTACACAGCTCAGCTCAAGAAGCTACATGAGCGAGCTGAGCATAGAAATATTTACAATACCCCCCCTTTAGCACAACAGATTCCTGTTCCAAAACCTCCCCCCGCCCCTCCCATATATCCAACTGAATCAATCACATGAAAGTTCACAGCTGAGCGATTCTCCCCCAGTTACACAACGACATTTATACACTAACATTACCGATGCAACATCGCTGTCACATCTAAATGCTCCCAGCAATACTGGAGCCCTTAATTAGCACAGCAAACCCT